>AYEL01089362.1:0-42830 GCA_000484575.1 Olivierus martensii | reverse complement strand
TACAGTACAAATCGACACATCCATTTTGTTTATTTGTCGGCTTTTTCTAGCCAGACCCAATCTAGACTCCTTACCTTATCCTTTTCCCTTGCCTCTGAAATTAAAAATTTCGATATATAGAAACTTTTTCAATATATAGATACAAATTTCAATGGAAATTTCACAGGACTAACAAAAAACTTTGATATACGGAGAATTTTGATATATAAAAGTTCGATATATGGAGGTCTGACTGTATTTCATATTTGTTTTTAAAGATTTGAAGTAAATAGTTTTATTATAATCTAAATTGAGTTTCTTGTTGTAGGAGACGCGTCTATGATAGATTTTGGTACACCAGTTATATCAGCGAGTCTAATTTGGCTTTTTTTAAATGGCTGGCTTTTAATTTTATCCAGCAAAGCAATTTTACTTGAAAGTGTAGAATCATTTCTTGGCATCTTGGCAGAGATTTAAAAATTTTTAAATTAAATTGACACTGTAAATGATATTGTAGATGCAGTATATAGTAACAGTAGACTATATAAGCAGACACATATTTGCCAGATGCATGACGATAGATAACTATTATTTGGCAACACTAGTGTGATGCGAATCAGAGTATGTAGTGTTATCATATTTTCAAAAAATCCCTAAAATATATCAAAAATTGCTAAATTCCTTTTCTGCTGCTGTCCCAATTAAGCGTTTAAATTATGTATTAGTTTATTAGTTTGGTTTCCGTTCTTTGAGGTTTGGCCCAATTAAGCAGCTGCCCCAATTAAGTGGAATCGACTGTATAGTCAGAATTACAATTTATTTCACTTCATTTTTCAATTCCACTTATCTGTGCAAATTGGCATTCTCTTCAATGAATGCCATTAAGATAGAACATAGCTCTTGTTTGATAGAGCTGCATTTCACATCATGCTTGCACATCTCAATGCATTATTATGCACCACAATATGAAAAACTTACTGCAAATATACAGTATGACATTTTGGGAGCATCTTTAAACAAAAGTATTAATTTGATTTCACTTATATTTTGTGTTGATTTTATTGGTTTATAAATTCTTCTGTTCTTGTGTCAATTTACATACTATTTATTTTACACTTATGCATATTATCTGTGCAAAATATATTTAAGCTAGTATTTGTATATTATTTAAAAATTATATAAATAAAATTACTAAATATTTAATTTAAATTTTTGTTCTTTTAAAGTTTCCATTTAATAATTAATGATGATAGTTCTGGCAGATGTCATTAATTTTAGCAACATGTGGTCCTCAGAGTCTAGAAGTTTGGCCACCCCTGATTTATGACTTATTATAGAAATATATCTACAGCAGTAACTTATTTGAATGCTTTCATATGCCTTATTAAACTTTCATTATGTTTGTGAATTACTATTTATAGGTTCTATTGATTCCATTGAGTAAGTGAATATATAGTGCACCAATGGTTGCAGTGCTAGGGCTGAGAAAGTCCCCCTTCCTACATCTAAGTGAATATATAAAACATTCTCTGACTTATGGACTTTGCAATTTTTCAAGAAAATGAGTACCGTATATACTCGTGTATAAGCCGACCCCCCCCCGATTTCAGAGTTTCGAAATCGGTAAAAATGCATAACCCGTGTATAAGCCTACCCCAGACTTAGCACTTAAAAATTCGAAAACGATAAATTACATGATCTTTGATTTTTAGTTACAAATATATTAATGCCATTTACAAAAATAAATATTTTATTGAAACTTTAAATATATACATATAAAATAAATTAATAAATGATTTTATTGAATCTTTAAATATATATATATAAAATAAATTATTATAATATAGACACCAATATATCAATTTAAAAGATAAAATTTTACTTTACCTGAAGCGATTGAGCACATCGCACCGCCAACTCCAATCTGCATTTGTATAGTGCATCAGATAGGCGACGCCACTCTGCCATTCGGCAACACAACGCACTTGATTACAACAGGTAAAGTAAAATTTTACTCAGAAGCGAGATTGATGTCGGTGTATCGTTAGGCTGACGTAGCTTCAGAAAATATCAAGTTAACGAATAGTAATAAATTTTTTTAATTTACATAAAAATATTTTCTTTTTATTGCTGTTATTGAATAACTTTTCTAAAAAAATCATATTATCACAGTAAAAATTCCATTAGAATATGTCTACGTCACACAGCTCCCAAGAGACCGTTCGTAGTTTCATTTTTCCTAAAGTTGAGTTGACTTCGTATTTTAAAATGAGTGGATTACTCAAAAGATGATGTCATATACCGTTAGGATGATGTGTGCAATGTGATTTCTAGACATTAAGCGTGCGATTTCAAAGTTTTAATTTTGCTTACGATGAACTTTTTTGATAGACTAAAGTTATTTTTCAGTACAGATTTTAAATAATTATTATTTTTTCGTTATTTTAAACATTATTTTAGTTACATTTTAATCTACTTTAATTAAATCATCAATGACTTAAATATAATAAATATTTATCGATTACTAGCGAATGAATTAAAACATTCTTAATTAATAATAATGAAAAATAAATATATTTTTTTCACTCAAATATGAATCCTAGGTAAGATTCTTGATTGATTGTCGAGTTTTCGCGTCGCGTCATATCGGGTCGCGCGGCGTCGCCTATCTGATTATGGTATATAGACGCAGGTTGGAATTGACGGCGCAACATGCTCGATCGCATCAGGGTAAAATAAAACTTTTAATCTGCTTTAATTAAATCATCGATGAGTTAAATATAATAAGCATTTATCGATTATTGGCGAATCGATTAAAATATTCTTAATTAATAATAATGAAAAATAAGTATATTTTTTCACTCAAATATTTATCTGGTATCATATTAAATGAATTATTGCAAAATTTCCTTCCTGGTCTTCAGGAGATGTTCAATAAGTTATGGTTTTGCTTATTATTTCAATTTCTCCAGCCAAAAAAAAAGTTGATTTTTTTGATTCGTGTATAAGCCAACCCCCCCACTTCAGAAATTTTTTTTTTGAGAAAAAAACCTCGGCTTATACACGAGTATATGTGGTAAATAATAAGACTATAATTAAAAAATATTAAACAATTAAATTTTCATATTTTAAATGTGGAAACAACCATATTTAGCAAGAATGTGATACTGCTATTACAGATTTTAATGATACTTTGATAGTGTATTGATAATGGTCATTTATATAAATGACATTATCAATAGTAATTAATTAATTTGATTACTATTGATAATGGATTATTTAATTTACTATATTGTACATTGTAATATGGTGTAAATTGTACATAAATACTTCACAGTATAATAATAATTACCTTACATATCTTCTGCATAATATAATTATATGTGTATCATGTAGTATTGTTTTTAATAATAATTGCACAATAACTTGGATAAATTCAATTTTTGCAAGTTCTTCAAGAATAAAGATAATTACATAATTTAGAGAGTTGCATTAAAGAAAGCATGAACACTTAATCTAATAGAACATTTGTATCAAGCAAGGACCTATGCTAATTCTATGTATGGTATAGACATTATAGTACTCAATAATAGAATCTTGGTGATTTTTAGCAACTGAAATTATGAGGATTTATATACAATATAGTGTATTTGACTTGTTTTATTTCTATTTTATTATTATTATTGTTATATTATAACATGAAAAGTAAGTTAAATTTCATTTATAAGATAAAACTCTTTCTACTATCCTTTCATGCTGCTTTAGATCATTCTGAGAAACAAAAAACTGAAGGTAAGATATGTTAGTACTTATACAATTTTATAGTTTATTTGCTTTGAAAAAATATTACTATATTTTTGCAATATACATTCTTTGTTGGCATGTAACATTTTTTTTGTTAAAAATTGCATCTTGATGCATGGCTTGCATGTACTCCTTAGTTGCAGAAGAATCACGTGAAAATTACTTCAAACGACGATTTTTATCTGAACGAAAGAAAAAAAATACTTGTAAGTCTGCTTAACTATTTGATATAGCATATAATTAATACAGGGTGTTTAAAAGTGAATATCAGGGTTTTGAGGCTTCATAGTATTTATTACATTTAACTTACAATTATATATAATACATCTAATGAAAGAGCAACTCAAACAGTTTTGTTGGTACACCTGTGCACATGCTCATGCACTGTTTGAGCAAGTGAGAGAGTCTTTCACGCGTAGCCCCAAGAAATCAGTTCGGAAGGCTAGTCGTGAATTAGCAATTCCAGTGACGACTGTGTGGAGAGTTTTACGGAGACGCTTACAACTATGTCCTTATCGTTTGCAGTTGTTACAAGCTCTAAAGCCTACAGACTACTGTTTGTGTGCCAACTTTGCAAATGAAATGTTGCTGCATGACGGATGAAGATTTTCTGGATTATGTCATCTTCAGTGATGAATCGACATTTCACCTCAGTGGACATGTGAACACTCATAATGTGTATGTGCCTCCGCTACCAGCTGACCTACTCGAGTTAAGAAACAGGATTGAAGCAGTTGTTGCAACAATTACTCCAGACACACTGATCAAGATTTGGGAAGAACTCTCCTATCAACTCAATGTGTGCCATGTGACGAAAGGTGTTCACATTGAACACTTGTAGGAAAAACTGTTTGAGTTGCTCTTTCATTTGATGTATTATTTATAACTGTAAGTTAAATGTAATAAATACTACGAAGCCTCAAAACCCCGATATTCATTTTGAAATACCCTGTACTTTAAATAAAGCCTTTATTAAGTTATTTTAATTTCTGCCTTTTGCTTAAAATTTATATAAAAACAGTGTTTGCATGAAAAATATCTTATAATAAATTGTGTACAGTAAAAGTCTGTTATAATTATAAGGAATAGTTATTATAAACTATTCCTTATAATTATAAAAATTATAGCAAGGTTTATTCATGATTTACTGTAGTATTTGATATGGTTCATTGATGGGGTCATATCCAAATCACTTTCTTCAATTTTAATGATTATGGATTTTTATGACTAATTTTATGGATTGTTTATACCGTTAATCACTGACTTTATTATTAATTGAATTAGGAAGTCCTCACATAAGTTGAAAATTAATTTCTCTTAGGAATTATTGATATATATTGTTAACTGATATTGTTAACTGGTGATATATTGTTAACTGATAAATATATGAACCAAGCATTATTATATTTCAAATCTAATAATAAATTAATATTACATTATTTTTTATTATTAAATATGATTTATGTGTAATTTATTATTAAGTTTTCTTTATGATATAAAGAAAATGTGCAATATGATTTGTTGGCTGACCAGTCAAAAATATTGACCAAATACTTCTTATGGAAAAAATTGAAAATAGAAAACACTTTAATATTATAAACATAAAACAGAATTATTTTCATATCTTTTTCTAACAAAAAATATAATTGATTTTTCCAAAATGTCTTCAGAAAACATATTGTCCATATTTAATACTTTCAAATAATTGGTTAATATTTTGTCGAGAAAATTTTAACATTTTAAAGATATTTTCCTTTTTCTCTTATCAAAAACTTCATTACTACTTTCCACAAGAAGGAATCAATTGTTCCAATTAATCTAGACTTTTGAGTTCTATGAAAGTAATTGTCATATAACAATAATAGTGTTTATCAATATTTGCAAGATTATTCATACTTAACAATCATACAAATCTAATAATAAATTAATATTACATTAATTTTTTATTATTAAATATGATTTATGTGTAATTTGATAAACACTATTATTGTTATATGACAATTACTTTCATAGAACTCAAAAGTCTAGATTAATTGGAACAATTGATTCCTTCTTGTGGAAAGTAGTAATGAAGTTTTTGATAAGAGGAAAAAAAATATCTTTAAAATGTTAAAATTTTTGATACAATATCATATCATTGATCAATATCATTGATAATGGTGCAATATGATTTGTTGGCTGACCAGTCAAAAATATTAAATCTTAATATTTAATATTTAATAAGTAAGTAAATAAAACAGCACTAAATAGCAAGTATAAATTTTAATTGGTATAACGTTTTCGGCCCAAAAACGTTATACCAATTAAAATTTATACTTGCTGTTTAGTGCTGTTTTATTTACTTATTTAAGAATGTAAGCAAGTAGTTTACTTTATTCTATTCTTAATATTTAATCTTAAGTACAAATAATTATTTTAAATGAATAAAAAATTATGGCTTCATCAATTTGATTTTAATATTTTTATTTACTACAGAGATTTATATCAAAAGTTTGTTATAAAATTTTTCACAATTGAGCACTTAATATACTTAATTTTTATTTATTATAAATTAAAACATAAAAATACAGAAAGAATATTTAATTAATTGAATTTTTTTATAGTATTTATGGCATTTTGTAATTTAATATTAACAATTGATACTAGAGATATTATCACAGTGCATATAATGGTCAATATTGAACTGTAATTTAATTTACTGCATTTTATTAAGAAAAATTTAATGAAAAATATCTTTTCAACAAAACTCTGTTTATTGTTATGAAGTAAATAACAACATGATTTAAATATCTCCAATTTGTATTGCAAATTATAGTTTATTTGATTGATTATAAATTGATTAGCATGAATATTTTACATTATGAAAACTAACATGATATAATAATTGTGAAAAAATATAAAATACATGAATATAAAATGAATAACCCAAAGAAAAACTGTTATATTTTTATTATTTTTGTATTTCTCTGAAAAATTATAGCAGATCCCCCTGACTAAGATGATTAATTCATCCAAAAATTTCACATAAATCAAAAACTCTAATCCAATAATGCTTAAATTTGATATACAAGAATAAGTGCATTTCCAAACAGAATGGCCAAATGAAATTTATGAGCATACTTTAAGCATAGATAAGAAAATTTAAGACCATAAATGATATTTTTATAAAAAAAGTTAATTGTTTAATGAATTTTCCATCCTCATTTTATGGAAGTTATAGACTACCATAGCAACTGGCAGATTTCATTTCAGGAAGTTAATATGGCAATTAATTTCAATGAAATATTGGATGCTAATGTTGGCTATGTGTGACATGTTATTGAAATTAATCATTATACTGTATTAACTTCTTGAAATAGAAATCTGCCAATTACTATGGTAATCTAATTGATTAAAACATCAAGATGCTATCCCAAAAATCTCAGTTTGACTAATGGCCAAGGCAAATTTTAATTTTAGAAAAATTAAAATTTATCTTGGCCATTATAAAATAATAATAATTATAATTAATTTAGAATTTATAATTAATTTTAATTATATTTTATTAAACTAGCACTTAATTGAGCAGTAATAGTTTGTTTTCACTAAAAACAAAAACATATTTTATTCACGTAAAATGTTTTCGGTACTTCTGTACCATCCTCAGTACATCAAGAATTATTAATCCTAAGAAGTACTAAATTTATCCTATTAAGAAGCACCGAAAACGTTATACTTGAAAAAAATACATGTTTGTTTTTAGTGAAAACAAACTATTGTCTGACCACAAAAGCCATGCCTAGCTAAGGTGAATGAATTTATGTATTCGTCCAAATGTGAAAGGGAGAGTCGCAGTCGGTATAATGACGGGTGGGAATTATTGAATTAATATTATATTAAGTTCTGTTAAATATACTATTTCCAACGTCGAAACTAATCATTTAGCATTCGACATTACAATAAACATCCATTCAACTTCAGTTATCTTGCGTTTGAAAACATCCATGTGCGAAGCTGTCATCCCTATTTTTGTCACTGGATTCGTTCAGTTAGCGCATGTGTACTTGCGTCAATGGTTGCGGCTAAGCTGGTCAGACAGTATTGCTGCTCAATTAAGTGCTAGTTTAATAAAATATTAATCAGTAAAGATAGGCAAGAGCAGAAGGAAAGGTCTCAAAGTAAAATTTTAATTACAGATTCTAAAATTAAAGTTCAATTATTACGGTAATTAATAGATGGAACTATCTTAATCCAAATTTATTTATTATATATACTCATGTATAAGCCAAGGAAGTTTTTCTAAAAAGTTTTTTTTTTTTTTTTTTGAAAAAGGAAGGTGATCAAAAATTGGAAAAATTTGACTGCCCAAGATCATAAGATTCACCAGTTTAATTATGCTATATTCCTGTTGCACCTTTGTGCTAGTCATACCTTCTTTCTAACATATTTATTTCTAACAAAGATCATTATCTTAATGATTATTTTGATTTTTTTTAAATATTGGATATGTATGATTGTACATAAATTAATATTTTCAAAGGTATTTAAATATTGTAAAGGGATTTAATTATGTCCTCTTCGTGCTAGTAGCACGTCCTATTACAGCAGCTGGATGCATTGTATTTATCCCTAAAAATGTCTATTTCTTTTTGATTATATTCAAAATATGCAAATGTATGTGAATGTTCATATTTAAATAAATTCAAAACTATTAATTTATTGGACATTTCACAAATAAGATCAGTAATATGTAAATTATTAGTATGTATTTTAAGCAAGCTTTCATTAAAATACATTACTAATAATTGGTAGCTAAGCATGGCTTCCACTAATCCACATATCATCAGTTAATATTAAATGGAAATCTAGCGATCTCCAACATTTCTTATTAATAATTTGTGTGTTTTCAAATATTTCTGATCATTTAGAAAATACATGGTACTTATTTTGCATCTGATTTCAGACATCAGATTTGCACTGTGAATGCTGTAAGCACACACAATTATTGTGTGTATTACAGCTTTCCACTCCCATCAGTTGCAACAAAATTTTTAATTGATTTTTCATTGTTTAAACTTTGTTAAATATTTTTATTGAGGTTTGGAAATGATAGAAAATTCATCAATATTTATTTGATAATTTCTATTGAACACAGACTTCAATAAAATTGTATTGTAGAGAAATATGATTGGATGAGATATGACTTGATAGCATCATGATGTTTAAATGTTGTAAGGCTGACATTTTTTCATTTATTCCAACAATGAACTGGATTTTGGAAATTTTTAAAATTTCAAATAATTATTTCAATGAATATCATATTGTTCTAATACTTAAAGGTCGGAGGTTGGCTTATACACAGATTTCACATATTTTCTGATATTCAAACTCTGAAGTAGGAGGGTTAGCTTATACCAGGTTGCAGAGTCAGAGTTGAGAGTTGGGGAGTCGGAGGTTTTTGGGTGGAGTCAGAGTCAGAGTTGGATCTTACAAATTTTAGGGAGTCGGATTCGAATTTTTTTTAAAAGGTGGAGTCTGAATTGGATCATTTTTCGTCTGATTCTGCAATTCTGGGTTGCAGAGTCAGAGGTTTTTGGGTGGAGTCGGAGTCAGATTTTTGAACTTCCAGAGTCAGGAGTTGGAGTCAGAGTCAGACTTTACAAATTTTAGAGAGTCGGAGTCAGATATTTTTAAAAGATGGAATCGGAGTCAGAGTCATTTGCCATCCAACTCTACAACCCTGGCTTATATATGAGTATAGTGCTGGATCTAGTTAGTGCAGGGCCCGATTGGAATATTTTTTGCGGGGCCCCTCAAAATATGGCTTATATGTATTAATAAAATAAGTAACATTTATAAATAAAGACCCATTTTTGTCGGCTGGATTGACTACGTGGAAACTATGTTTTCCACTCTGGAGGAACCGGGATTGAATCTCCAGTCCCACCCCTTGAAAATATTTATTTATTAGTCAGGCCCTCCCCTCGATCCCCGTCGTCCACCATCCAGCTGATCCCTCCGCAGGGACGAACACGTGTGGAAGGACTTCTTTCGCCCCATCAATTATTATTATAGAAAGATAACTGGCATCGTCTGTCGGCCGGTTGGCCGCTTGGAAACGCTTCGACTTTCCACTCTGGAGGACCCGGTTTCGAGTCTCGGATCCCACCCCTTAAAAATATTTATCACGGAGTCTGGGCCTGGCCCGTCGATCCCCGTCCTCCACAATCCAGTTGACCCCCCACAGGGGTGGGCAGCCTGTGGAAGGGCTTGTTTCGCCCCGCCACATAGTATTCTACCAGAATAGTGTGTGGCGTCATTAGTTGACAAAAAAAACTGGTGTCGTCTGATGGCAAAAAAAGAAGGGTGAATTATTTGGATAAATTTCACCTCGATGTGAAATTTTGAACAATTTTATTTTTCATCGGAAGTAGCAACTCCGTGGCCTAATTACCCATTCCAGAGAAATGTGATTAGGATTAATTAATTTATAACTGCCCTGTACAAACCTGTACTCAAAATATTGAGATAAGGTTCAATGTAAAAAAAAGTAATTGAGTGTGTGGACGTTTTTGTTAATTGTATTCTTCCGTAACTTCCTTTATTATATCGTACCATTTATATGTTCTGCGAATATTGAAAAACAATAGATATATTAACTAACCCTTATATGTTCCGCGAATATTGAAAAACGATACATATATTTAAAAATTTTCTTAATACATTATTTAATTACATAAACTTTGACAAACATGGGGCCCCCTCAAGTGCGGGGCCCGATTGGGTGCAATCGGCTTAAATCCAGCACTGCATGAGTATATACAGTATATATATTATACAAATATCAAATATAAAAGAATACAAAATATAGCAATTCTCAAAAATTGCTTACATTTCAAAACAGTTAAACAGTATTTTTGCATTTGCATCTTTCAATTTTATGAATATCTTCATAACAGACTTTTACTATATGACAATAGCATGATGCATAAAAATAATGATTTAATCATTCAACATGGATTTTTCTGGCTGAAAATCTAGCAAACCATTTACTATATGTAATTTTTTTTTACTAAAATAAAACTCTAATGAATAATAATATTTATGTATTAGTGAATCTCTTATTAAATAATTTTTAATATATGAAAATTTTTCTAATAAATTAGGTTTTAGCAACAAACGTAAATTAGTTCTTATATTCTTCATTCGATGTTCTATAACTAGTTAAGGTTTGTACTACTGAAGAGGGCTATGAATATTCCGAAAGCACTTTGCATTAACTGAATAAAAAGTGTGTAATATAAAATTTGAGTGTAATTTATAAAGATATATTAATACTCCTGCTTATAGAGCTGTAAATATATCATAGTAGCAAAAAGCAGAGTATGGGAATTTTATAGTATACAGCAATGTTGTTCTTCATGCTATTTTCTTTGTTTACAATTTCATATTAGCAATTTTAAGAATTATATAGAAAAATATTAGAAAGTTTAAATTCATAAATGTAATCTTTAAATATAATATTAAAGGAATTTCATTTAAATTTTATTTGTTTTTTCTTTTTTCAATGCAGTGTTAAAGTATTTTACTTCACTATATTAATATATATTAAAATTTTTAGCTTCAACAGTTATGAATGGAGATGAAAAAATAAAAAGAACTGAAAGTGGAGATGTTTCAGCAGCTTCACGGAGTAGTAAAGAAGTAAAGTTTTACTTTTTACACTTTAAATGTTAAATAAAATGATTTATATATAATCATGGATAATAAATACTAAAAAATTATAATAGAAATTAAAATTTGATTTTCATAAGTTTAATAATTTGATGAAATTTAAACTGGTAATCTGTGTTTTTGGAAATTTGAACTGACAAGCTGAAACTAAGAAAAAGCCCAGGAGAGCTTGAAGCTATCTGAGCTTTTTTGATAATTATTATTTAACAACTCTGGATACTTGAAATATACTAATCACTGGTTTACCTAACTATGGCCAAAATTATAAGTCTGTACTTTATTTTTTCAGGATATTTGGGCCATCTGGCCAAATTGCACCAAACACAATGATCATAAAAAATAAGAATTTTGTATAAATAGTCATTGGTATAAAGCAGCTATTCTCAACCTGCGGCCCGGCAAGCTTTTACGTGCGGCTCGGAACACACAGTCATGAATTTAATGAAAGCGCGGAATTCTTCTCCCACAATCAAAAATAAAAATTCTGATATTAAAATTTTTTCTTTGAATCTGGAAAAATTAGAATTTTCATAATTTGCTAGGTCCTTCTTGATGCATTTATAAAATTTTACAGGTCATAGGTCAGTTTGGAACACACTGATCTATGGCATTCATGAATTGAAAAGTCAAGAGTTTTTTATAGGTGATTTTTTAGAAATCAGATGTTTTTCACGTGACACCAACTGGTTGCCAACTGCTTATATAGCATGTTGCGGCTTGCTTAATGTAGCAAACAAATGTATGCAGCCAGGGGGAAAAAAGGTTGAGAACCACTGGTATAAAGGCAATGAAGACTAACATATAATAACTGATAATATTCATAAACTTTAAAATGGTATATGATAAAGCCATACAAAATAACAAGTAACATCATCATCTGTTCCATCAAAAAATGAAATTGTAAAAAGTTAATTAGTAAAAATAGTGCAAAAGGCCATAATATATGTGAAAATATGTAAAAGGAAAACTATGTAATATTATGTTACATTTATGTAAAACATTCTAACTGCACTATTTGATAAAAAAGACCACAATAATAAAAATTCTTGCCAATAAGATTTAAATGATTAAAACAAATAATTTTGTTTTAAAATGCTGTAAATGTTTTGCAGTAAAATAATAATAGTCTATAAAAATGTGCTTCAAATAATTGCAAAGATTGAAAACTGATCTTCATATATCATGAGATTGCAAATAAGGGCCTTCGATCTGCACTATATAGAATTTTATTAGAACTAATTTCTTTTTCCTGTTTCTAGAGTAGCTGATTTTAAATGCTGTATTGGAAAAATAGTTTGATATCATGCACAATCTCACATTCAATTCTCACAACAGATGACAGAAAATATCAATGGAACTTCGACATTCTATTACTATTCCACTTTCATTGTTATTGATGGTTCTCACTTGCAGAAATTCAATTTTGTGGATTGACACATTCACCATCTATTAATATATATCTAATATGAAATTGTAAACAAAGAAAATAGCATGAAGAACAACATTGCTGTATACTATAAAATTCCCATACTCTGCTTTTTGCTACTATGATATATTTACAGCTCTATAAGCAGGAGTATTAATATATCTTTATAAATTACACTCAAATTTTATATTACACACTTTTTATTCAGTTAATGCAAAGTGCTTTCGGAATATTCATAGCCCTCTTCAGCAGTACAAACCTTAACTAGTTATAGAACATCGAATGAAGAATATAAGAACTAATTTAAAATTAAGAAATTTACGTTTGTTGCTATATAAACAAAAACATTAAAATTAAACTCTACAACATGTATAACTTTACAATAATTTAAAAATACATTGAAATAACATTAATATTGTGCCCAACATAAATATATTGCATTGGTATAAAAAATTATAGTCATTATTGATGACATCACTGTTGAGGTATTACATTATGGTTTACCATTTTCGTTTTTTCTGGCACCAAATCCATGCTGGACAAATCATATTAGGTTCTATGCCTATGGTGTTAATTGCGTTACATCCTTTTAATTTCTTATCCATTATGGTGATTGTTTCTGCTATTCTGCCTTGGGTTAGGTTCCTTCCTAATAACTTTAGTGTCATCCCAGTTTGTTACTATATTGTTAACAATTCTTTGTGATAGTGACATATTCTCACTGTTTCCTGCAGCATCTTTTTTATGCTCTATTATTCTTTTTTGTAAAGAGCGGGAAGTGTACCCTATGTACATTTCATCCCACTGTGTATCTAAATTTTTAAAGGGAATTTCGTATACCCGGCAGACTCGTTCCATTTTATAGGATCTTTATCATTTCACAACAGATTAAAAATGGTGTTCCTTCTATTATATATTATCTTATTGTTAGTCATCCTCTCTAATTTTCTTTTAAATTTCCTAAAGATTCTGTTATTTTCTACAGTATGTGTCTTTCCTTTCATGTCATGTGTATTGTTGTCAGTGCAGTTGTGTTTAGTGGTATTACATGTGACTTTTTTCCCATGGCTTTTAAGACGACGTTTTTGTTGTAACCGTGCAATTCCCCTTGGTGTAGTACTCATTCTAGTTCTTTGTTAGCAGTGTCTTGATTACTGCAATGCATTGTTATCCTTTATAGCAGGGTCCTAAATGCCACCATTTTATAGTGCCATAGTTCCTTTGATGTCGCTTTAATAAAAAATGGTCATATGTATTCTTCCTAAATACTGATGTGACATATTCGCCATTACTAATTTTAATGTTCATGCCTAAATAACTAATGGTTAATTCATCTAGTTCTTGTCTTTTCAATATAATTCTATATTGTCTTTTCAGTTTGTCACTTAATAAGCTTTCCAGATTGTACTTGTCACTAGTTTTCTCTTTTACCATTAAGATATTGTCAACATATCTCTTATAAAGTTGTATGTCTGTAGTTAACTTTGGTATAATAGTCTGCTCCTTTTTACTAACTTCACAAAGATACTTGCAAGGGGGCTGCCAATTGGGACACCTTTCGTTTGTTGATAGTATTTGCCATTAAATATGAAGTACAGCAATATGTAATAGGTATGACATAAGTTTCTAATTATGGGAGGCTCACAGTCTTTCTGTGATAGATGTGATAATAGAAGGCAATAGTTTTTATTTAACAGACAGCAAAGGAACCATTGGCACTATAAAATGGTGGCTTTAGGACCCTGCTAAAAAAAGGTAATAATGCATTGCAGAAACCAAGATACTGCTAACAAAGAACTAGAATTAGATGAAAATTATTATATTATGAATATTAATGTAAAATGAATCAGATTAATTCATTTTACATTAATTCCTATGGAGAAAACAGTTTCAGTTTACAAACGACCTTCAAGAAAAAATTAAGTTTGTGAACCAAGATTTGACTGTATATGCATTAACTTATGGGATACTAACAAAGGAAAAGTAGAAGTGCTACCTACTTGAGATAGAAGGAACAAAACTATGTCAAAAGGAATGAATGAAATATTGTGCAGAACACAGCTTTGGCATTTCTTGCTTTTGCTGTTTTGATGAATTATGAATCAGCCTTTAGAGTGCATAATAGATAGGATCATCCCATGATTGTTTTCAAAATTACAAGAACAAAACTTCTTAATTTAATAAAAATAAAAAGTAAATCATAACAGTAAATAGAAAAAATTTGCATCATTTTGTAATCATTTCTTTGGCATTTTTGTTTTATGAAGTAATTTTCTGTTTTTCAGTAAATAATGTTTACTATTTTAAAAATCTCTTAAGGGATCAATTTCAAAGAATGAAGATCAAGCTTTTAGGATAAAACCAATTCAAGTCAGCAATTCTAAGCACAACTAATGCAATAAATCTTGCAATCTAGCAAAAATTTTCCAATTTTTTATTAACTTATATATAAGCTAGCCCCTCTTCAAAAAATATTTATTCAGAAAAATTCTTAGCTTATAAACATAAGAAGCGCTCTCTTGTATGGAGGATTGGCAAACATTATCCATTCGCAGTTCATACATATCTATTGGGAGTAAGGGAAAGTTCTGTCATTTTTTTAAGAAAACAATATTACTTGTTTTACTTTTTATTTAAAATTTAATCCAAAATATAATTTTTTTCGTTAGTTAAAACTGTTTGCCGGTGTTTTGGAAGCTTATCCAATTCCCTGGAGAAGACGTAGTCACTTCTGGAGGCGAAATCCTCCACTGCCATTTGGACACTCTCAAAATTTCTGTACTCATTTCCATCAAGGAAGTTTTGTAGTAATCTGAATAGGTGGTAGTCGATGGTGCAATATTGGGAGAATATGGGGAATGGGGTAAAATTTCCCCAACCAAACTCTGCAAGTTTTTGTACGGTTTTCCTTGCCACATGCAGTCTAGCGTTGTCGTGATGAAACATTATAACCTTTCTGTTGGCCAAAGATGGACGTTTACGTTGAATTTCTCTCTTCAGAATATCAAGTTGTGTACAATAACGATCAGCATTAACCGTTTCATTTTCTTTCAGCAACTCATAGTGTACTACACCCTTGTGGTCCCACCAATAACACAGCGTAACCATCTTTTGGTGCACACCTGCTTTTGACGTAGACGGCAGAGTTTCCCCACTG
Source organism: Olivierus martensii (assembly GCA_000484575.1). Lineage (NCBI taxonomy): Eukaryota > Metazoa > Arthropoda > Arachnida > Scorpiones > Buthidae > Olivierus > Olivierus martensii. The sequence goes on along the minus strand of AYEL01089362.1, from coordinate 26,751 downwards.
TAAACAGGATATTTTTCTTACCATGTTTTTGTAAACTATCCACTTTTCATCTCCAGTCACCAAGCGGTCCAAAAATGGCTCCTTTTTTGACGAGCAAGATTCGAAGAACATATGGAAATTCTATCCATTAAATTTTCCTCGCTTAATTAGTGCAACACCTAAACAGAGTTTTGACACAAAACCAAGCCTTTTAATGGGATCCAAAGCAGTATTCTGATGAATTCCAAGGTTGAAAGCTATATCTACGGAAGTTAATGTGGGATTTGTCCTGATCATAATGCGGATCACTTCGTTATTGACATTTGATCGCCTGCTTGATCTGGGTTCATCTTTCAAAGAAAAGTCACCCGAACGAAATTTTATAAACCATCTTTGACATGTCCAGCTCTTACTGCAGCCTCTCCAAACACTTCACACAAGTTTCTTGCTGCCTCCACCACGTTATTTCCTTTTTGGAACTCATACAGTAAACAATGTCTTAAGAGGACTTTTTCTTCACTCATGTTAACAGTTCTGAAAGTTTAAGGAAACTGAATATTATTCGAAATAATGTCCATAAATCATCTACCATATGCAAGTTACCTGCTCAAGCAAGTTTTAATCTGGTTAGAATTCTTACTAAGGATCAACAACACATAGAAATGCATGTGTTCGACAGAACTTTCCCTTACATCCAATATTTGTCTTTACAGCATGCCTTACAGATAATTTAAATTGTATTTATTCCGTAGTTAAAAGCTTATACAATTTTGCATAAAATCCTAAATGCATAAGATTAGCATATTTATTTTTCCAAGTATTGTTCAATAACTTCCTTTTTCATTTCAGGAATATCATTTATTGTTTTTCCCCCAAAGATTATAGGAGTTCATACACATGGTGTCACGGTTGACAGATTATAAATTTTGCCAATAGATGGCAATAGTGTCGTGCATATACAATATCTAATGTGGACATTGTCCATTCCGACAGAAATTTCATTATTATTATTATTATTATTATTTTTTAGATTTATGATTGGCTGTGATCTTTGTTCCAATTGGTTTCATGTTGATTGTGTTGGATTAACAGAAATACGAGCCAAAAAAATGGACAAATATATATGTGCTGAATGTGATACTGCACATCAAAGTACTACAGAAGAATTATATTGTTTATGCAGGCAACCATATGATGAGTCTCAGTAAGTATTAAAAATTTGTAAATTTTTTATTTTTCTATTTTATTAAATTATGGTATTATATAAATTAATTTTGAAAATTAAATTATGATCACTTTCATTTGTTTAATTTCAGTGAAGGCATCAAAGATTTAAGATATATTTTCATCTATTGATATTTTAAAAAAAATACTTTAAATTAACTAGTGTGTCTAGCACTGCTCAGCCATTTTGATCCAGATTTTCCTTTATTTAGATATATGGACAATCATATCAATATGAATTTTCATATATTATGTTATATGTCATAATGATGCCACCATTATTATATATTCATGATGTCATTTATTACATTGTTGGGACATCATATATCAGGGGTGTTCAACCTGTTGATTGCTCAGCGATTTTGGTCTATCTTTTGTTTATTCTTCCCAAATTGATTCCACTTTACAAATATAATTTAAAACTGAAAACATAATAATTTATTTATCATTATTTTGTGTATTCTCTTTAAGTGTATTGCTATTGTTTATTTATTTTTCGTTAAAATTGTGAAATCACTAATTTTCTTGTCATTTGGAAATATACACATAAAAATTTTCCAGTATTAATTGATTTGCACAAAAAATTCTGTTGTGTTTCAGATCTACATACTTGTCAAAATCTGTTTTTCAAATATGAACGTCAAAAAAAATCAAGAAACCAAATCATTTGGATGATTGTCTGTGATTGGCCACTTCTTCATATCAACCTGAAGATGAAAATATTGTGAGCTCCAAGCAATGCCAAATTTCACATTAAACCCTTTTTAATCAACCAGCATTTCCTGTAACTTATGAGTCTGTAATCAATCTGTTGCCATTTCCTGTAACTTATGAGTCTGTAATCAATCTGTTGTTTTTTCTAACTATGGTTTTGTAAAATAGAGAAATAAGTATTTCATTTCAATATATTTGTTCTATTTGTTGAATTAAAATAATTAAAAATGATATATTTTTAATGTAATCAATCTGTTGTTTTTTCTAACTTTGATTTTCTAAAATAAAAAAATAAATATTTTGTTTCAATATATTTCTTTTATTGTTGAATTAAAAGTGATAAATAAATTTTTTAGGGCTGGGAGAGTGGGTTCTCTGAAGTGAATGAGTGCATTTAACTGCATAGTTGTATGTGATCAGATATCGGGTTGAGGGAACATGAACATGATCTTTATAAGAGAATAGATTGCCGAATAATTTAGTATAGAAAAGTAGCTCGCATAGTAAAAAAGGGGTTGAACATCCCTTTCATATATCAATATACATTTGTAATGCATTTATCATTATAGTATAATGTTGATGCTTTGACATCACTTGTTGATGAGGTCATAAAGATATAATGATGACATTAGAGTTGCTGGCTCAAGTCAGTTCAAACTGAAAAAGCTTGAATTTTTTCATAAGTAAAGAGATGAATCAAGCTTGAGCTTTCTCATAAATAAGCTTGAACTTTATCTTTGAAAATTTTTTTAATTAGCAATATTTACTGGGCAATGAGAAATTTATGCTGTCATGCAGATGTCAAAACAGAGATTGAATGAAGGATGTCCATACTTTTATGTTTAATATACTGATTTTTATTTAGTTGCTATTGTAATAATTATGAGAACAGTTAAGTGATTATTAAGTATATGATAAATTCCAACTTCACAAAATTAAACCATTTGTCCATCATAATGAATCCAGCTACTATAGAAACAGGAGAGAGAAAACCTGCTTCCAAAACTCTGCAAAAGGCACACAGTCATGTGTCACTCATTGATACTTTTTGATGGATGAAGGTCAACCAGTCTGTGATCTCCAAGTGGGAACTCATCCACAAAAGCATCTTTTAATCATTTCCCTTATTTTACTAAAGGTTAATAGCATTTTAATTATTCTGGTTTTCATGCTTTTTTATCAAATATTGCTGTTTCGTTCAATATTTATTTTTTCCTTTTAGCATATTTTAAATTATTTTTATAAGAGTTATGCCATTTTTTATAAATTCAATTTTTATGTTCTCTTGATCAAATTATTGCTATTGTTACTTGCTACTGTTTTGTTTGGATTTATCAATGCTCTTTTACCAAATGTTTATAAGCATTATTGTTTATTATTTGTTAATCTTGTTTGTGTTTTACAAGTGTCTTTCACGCATTGTTTTTATTTTAATCAGCATTGTATTTGATGCATTTTGATCCAGGCAAATGTTGTATGACAAAACCCAAACCACACACACAAATCATTCATTATTACCATAATTACATTAACTGACTATTAATCAGCTTTGAAGTATAATTTATTAATAAATAATTTTTATCAAAAAAGTTCAGGTAGTTTGAGTTTGTGCAAGCTTTTTATTGATGATTGCTTGTTAGCTTAAGTTTCAGAAATTCTAAATATCAAATATCCAATGATAGCATCTTTGAGATTTTATAATCTTTTTTGTCTAACAATTGAAGGGCCAGTAACTCTTAATATGAATAAAATTATGACAGATTAAACATATTTTTATTGCACTCTCAAAGTGCCCCACTCTAGATTTATTTTAATAAATTTGGCACTACAATATCTATGGCCATCTTCATATTATTTCCAAATTTTCAAAGTCCCTCTCCTGTTTTGAGGGGACTTATAGCTGCTGTAGATGTTGATTTTTTATTATTATAAATAATAATCATTATTTGTCAATATATAATGAAACAGATTTCACTTATGATATCAGAGCTTATATGTCTAATTGATTTTTCCTATATCAGGTTGACTTTGATTCATATATTCATGTGATTTAAAAATGTAATGAATTATTGTATTCAAAAAGTCTCAAGATCTATTACAGCAGAAATAACATTTTACTTTTGGTTTTATGTATATGAAATGTTTTTGGTATATACAAGACCATCCTCAGAGCATATTCCAGAATAGAGAACATTTAGCATATTTGTTTTTTTTTTAGTAGGAAAGTCACTTTTATTTTTAAAGAGTTTTTCATTAATCACGTAGAAAAACATTTTAAACCCTATAAGGCTATCTTAACTTCTATAAATTCAAAACTCCATCATTCATTCATAAAAATTTATTATTCTTAAAAACAAGACCATATTCTAAAATTATAAAACATTTTCTGCTACAGATGTCCTTCTCAGTATAACTTGCAAACAGACAATCTGCAACATTCTATTACAAATTCAAAATCACATACTGTCATAGTAACAAAGCCCAATATAAAAAAACCTCAACCATAGGTTATCATAGTTACAAGTAATTGTTTGCTTGTAATTATGATAACCTACAGTTGATGGATTTTTTATGTTGTACTTTGTTATTATGATAATTTGTAATTTTGTATTTGTAATAGAATGTTGAAGATTGTTTGTCTGTTTGCAAGTTATACTGAGGACATCTATAGCAGAAAATGCTTTATAATTTTAGATTATGATGTTGATTTTGTATTTGTAATAGAATGTTGAAGATTGTTTGTCTGTTTGCAAGTTATACTGAGGAGGACATCTATAGCAGAAAATGCTTTATAATTTTAGATTATGATGTTATTTTTAAGAATAGCAAACTTTATCTTGTTTAGAGCTTGGTTTTGATATACAAATTTGAATTCAGAACAATTTAACAAATTTAAAAATAGATCAGAATAAAACTTTTAAGCTGTAATGCATCAAGTACTTATAAAAATTTATGTTTCCTGAAATAATTAGTAGTACAAGTATGAGACCATTTATCTGGAATGCGCAGGACCTGAGGTTTCCCAGATAAAAGGTTTTTCCAGAATTTGAGGCACCTCACCTAAAATCTGCTATATATCATTTTTTGAATGTTTAGCATATATTTATTCAAATAACGTTCATATTTTCAATTTTTTTAATACTTCATATTTGAAAAAATATCACTTTATTTTCAGGATTAATCATGTAATAATAAATAAACTTTAATTGTAATAAAACTAATGTAATAATTCATTTATAGTAAATAATAATAAAACAGATGAGCTTTAACTTAAGTTGTTGGACTTTGATATTGTTTAATTGAAAAGTTCTAAGAGTACCCAGAACTTATAAACCAAAACACTCTGCATTATTAATTAATTAATATTGTTAATTCATAATATGTTCTCAAAATCAGATACATTTTTTTCATAACATCTATAACTTGTAAAATATATGAGAAAAAAATATGATTTATATCATTTTAATATATGATATGCTGATAAATTGCCATCAAAGGATGATTTAGAGAGATTTCATCTGTAGTGAGGAATTGTTCATGTGTGTATCATCATTGAATGTCTATTGAGAAGTGTTTTGAGGTTTGACTTGTGTTTTCCTCTCTTTTGTCATCTGTTGATGTTATTTATTGTGGATGAATTATCATATCTGTAGAAAATATTCTAAGTCCAATTTAAGTATAAGCTCATTTGTTCTACTTTTACTACTATTTGCTATAAATAAATTATTATATTAATTTTATAACAATTTAAGTTTATTTCTTTATTGATCCTGGAGATGATATAGTGTTATCTTAACAAACTTCACTTAAATCAAATAATTGTTGTTGACTTTGAAAACCAATAGTGAAAATGGTAACCACTGAAAATGCTGAGCATATCAGAAGAATCATTATATTTTCTCTTCACTAAAGGTTATTATTAAAAATTTCTCATGGATACAATATAACATTTTCCATCAGAATGAAATATCAAATATTTTTGATGCAACTTTAATAGATTTTTCGTAATTATTTACATAACTTACTATAAAACTTTTCTTTTTTGAGATTTATACTTAAAAGTAAATTAGGCTGTGCATATCTCACAAATCATAGCTTAAATTAAACTGAAAATCCATAATTTTCCTTCAGATTTGCACATATTTACTTCATAATGTAACTTGTGAATATATGAGAAAAAAAAAATATGTTTTATATCATTTTGATATCAGATACCATTTTAAGAACATCATATATGAAGGAAATACGAAATTTCTTGTTGAGTCTAAATACATTGAATATTTTGCTAGTTTCAATTGCCCATCAAATTCTGCAATGAGTTTACAGAACATTCATAAGTAAAGTGGCAAAAATGTATATCATATCACAAATTTCATCTGAAGTTGCCATGTATAATTTTAATCATCACCAAAATTTTGAATTTATTGTAGTGCTTTTAATAGATCTATAGAAAATACATTACAATTTTATATTTAAGATTGTTAGATAAAACTTTTTTTTAGTAATTCACTTAATAAATACTCTTAATGCACCTAAAGTTATTAAAAATTGATACAAGCATATCTTGCAAAGCCAAAATTATCAATAAATGTAATGATATTTAATAATTTCACAATTCTGCAAGATACCAGAGTCCAGCCTGTCTAGGTCTTCTATACTTCTAGAAAATAACTTTCAAAAATAAAGTAACAACAAAGCTAAATCTAACATGAACACAACAAACATACAATTGGAATTTCACAATTGTTAAAATAAAAAAAGTGTTAGAACCAGGGTTGCAGAGTCTGATGGCAAATGATCTGACTCTGATTCCAACTCCTGATTCCGGACAGTTTAAAAATCCGACTCTGACTCTACTCAAAAATCTCCGACTCTGCGACTCCTGACTCTGACTCTGCAACCCTGGATTGCAGAGTCAGATGGCAAATGATCTAATTCTGATTTTGACTTCAACTCCACCTTTAAAAAAAAATCTGACTTCGATTTCACCTTTTAAAAAATCCGACTCCAACCAAAAACCTCTAACTCTGACTCTGCAACCTTGGTTAGAACTAAATAATGAAAATACTTTAATGCAATAATTAATGTGGGGTTTCCGGGCAGAAACGGAAATGTGGAAACAACAGGCTTATGGCCTAGAAGTGGTCTATGTTCAATGCATGAGCAAGGATGACGAACGAGCAACTCGAAGAATTGAGTCGGAGATCCACATTGAATTAAATTCAACAGCTTCTTTTTATTTAAAATAAACACAAGAGAGATCTGAAATTTACATGTATTTTTCCCAACAAATAACGGACAGATGTACCTGTTGTATTGGAGGTTTCCTTAGACCAGTGTTGGTATCACAATACAGTCTTTAGTCTTTGTAAAATTATAAGTCTTTAGTCCTTGTTTAACAGATGACAAAATTTCATTTCGCTTCACTAATTCCATTGTATTTTGTTTCCTTCCACTTCCTTGTGAACAATATATAAACAAATAGAGAACAGAGCAGCAGTTTCGTTGAGATTTTATCCAACTACCAGGTAAAAGCGAGGTATCAGTGGAAACGAATGCCTTGGCCAAAAAGCGACGTCTTGGCACAAAGGCTTGATCTGGCAAGAGCGAGGACTTGGCAAAAGCGTCAGCAAAAACGACGACTCGGACAAAGGCGAGGATTCGGCAAAAAGCCTCGACCTCTCCCAGCACCACTCTTTTATACCTCTGACCTCTCTTCACCGCTTTTTCCCAGGATGGCTGTTATCATTACTTACACAATCGTCCTGATGAATCAGGTAACATTCTTAATACGACATTTGAATAAACCATCTTAAATTATTACCTTCCAAAGAACAGTAAGATAATTCAATACATCCTGTTTCTCATTTCAACATCGACATCACATTCCTCGACTTATCTCTATGACAACGCAAAGGGGAGTTGCCTGACCCCACATTAATAATTAAGAAACTTGAATAAATTCAAGAATAAGTTAAGTTAAATAATAATAAATAATTTTTAAATCCAAACACTTACAGAAGTGTTAACAAGAGATTAATTTGTTTTGTGCTTTATTACTGTTTAAATAAATGTTAAAATTTGTTTAATGATCAGTCCAAGATCATTAAACAACAATAAATTTATTAATTCAAAATAATTATTAACTTTAAGGAATAACTTAATACCTCCACATTTTGATACAGAAAAGCAATCTGTTGTTAATATCACAAAAGAGAAATTAAAAGTCACTAATTCAGTTGATAACCAAATTACACTTTGCTGACTTAGTGGCAAACATTTGTTTTATAGTAGTGACTTTTACAAGTCCTGTGCTCAGCTCATTTACATTCAGTCATGCAATAACTTCTGTTTCTAATTTAAAGAAAAAACAAATCATATCATCATCTTTACAATTAACAATACTTATTTACCAATTATAAATCATCAATAAAAAATCATTTTTCAATTCTCGAATCCGATTAATAAAAGTAATTTAGAATGGATGATGGCACATACAAATGAGTTCATCAGAAAGATTTTCCTTTTCATAACTCATACTTTCAAACTTCCAAGATGGAGGATATGAAATGTAAGTTAATGTTAAATTAGACATAATATTTCAAATAATAATAATTAATAACAGTAATAAAAAAAGAGCCAATAAAAATAAAACAGATCATGTGTTAAATCTTCATAACCTTACTTTATGACACTTACTTTAGAGCACTACATTAATATGTCACTTTTTGATTTTGAAAAACTGAAGCTGAGAGATCTAGAATTGAACTTGGATCATCCAATGTGGTAAGTGAATGCTTTACCATATGGCCATCTGGGTGGAATTTTTAGGGTCTAGTGCTATTGGTACTTAAGGAATGATTATGTAAATATGTTTTTATGCTTTTATATGCACTAGCAAATAAAAAAGACTATGATTCATTTTTCAACAGAAGTCTAGAACATAATTGCCATATTAGCAAAATATGCCTATATTTCTAAATTACTATTAATCTTACAATGTGTAATCATTTAAATTTAAAAATTTTCATATTAGTAAAATATTTTAAACTTTTCATTTTATAGATTTTACATATGTTGTGATCAGTGTCAAGATTGGTTCCATGGACGATGTGTCGGTGTTCTTCAAAGTGAAGCTGATTCCATTGATGAATATATTTGTCCCAATTGTCAAAAAAATACAGACATTAATCATGCTAATCTTAAACCATTGGAACCAAAAGATTATGAAAATCTTAAAAAATTGCTCAAAAGTCTTCAAGTAAATTAGCTTTTATATTTGATTTAAAAATAATAATAATAATAATGATGTTTATGAAGATATGTAAATATATTCTATTTTCTGTTTTTAGTCTCATAAAATGGCTTGGCCATTTCAGCGACCAGTTGATCGGAAAGAAGTACCAGATTATTATATTGTTATAAAAGAACCAATGGGTAATTACTTGTCTTATTTTATTATTATATTTTTTGTAATTATTTTATAGCAAAGCTCATATGCCTGAATACTTTTAACATTTTCTTTAAAAAAAAAAACAAAAAAAATCATTTCTAATGTGATTTTTGATTCCTAAATGATGAATGGTTATTCATTTCTTAATGATTTCTAAATTTTGTTAGCTAAACAAATATACACTGCTTCTCGAAATTACAAACCTAATTCATACACTCAGATATTGCTGTTATTTTGTCTCCGAAAGTATTGAAATAAATTTGTGGTGCCCACTGAGAAACTGTGGCATCAGGATATATTTGATAGCCAAAATGCAGATATGTGGTACTTTTCTGAGTAAAGATGGAGAGGAAGAAATCTCCAGTGATGCAATGACTGATAACAATATGGTTTATAAACAAACCTAAATCCTTGGATTGAGAGAGATCTCTATACAATTGATGCTACCTCTATCACATAAAGCAGTGCATCCAATACAATTGGAGGATAAATATCTTGAGTATTGGCAGTCTCTTGTTTTCTAATGGCAAAATGTTCCTTTGGCAGCACTCATGGGTTTTTTTTTTATCAGTTCTTTTGTCCTTTTCTTCTTTTTATTAAGATTTCTTCTGATTTCTTGTGGCACACACATTCGCACACACTAATTTTTAAGACAGATCCTTTTTCTGACTGCTTCAACTCTCTTTTCTGTCTGCATTTTTTTCTCATATTTTGTTTTTATTAAATCTAATATTTCATTTGTCTTTACATTCTTGGTGAAACCTGCACGCAATTTGATCTAGCTTCCTCACCATTATATATCATGTTTTCCAGAGTTGCAGAGTTTAATGGCAAATGATCCAACTCTGATATTCCACCTTTTAAAAAAAAATCAACTCAGACTCCATAAAATTTGTAAGGTCTGACTCTGATTCCCAACTCCAGGCAGTTTAAAAATCTGACTTTGACTCCACCTTTTAAAAAATACGACTTCGACTCCAACTGCCTAAAATTTGTAAGGTCTGACTCCTGACTCTGGGCAGTTAAAAAATCTGACTCTGACTCCCTGACTCCAACTCTGCAACCCGGATGTTTTCTTCGAGATTTATGTCATTGTATATAAAAGTCCATGGTTAAATAATAATATGTTTATTTTTGTATATCGCATATAAAGGCAACATTATATTATAAAGAAAGAATATATTGTAACGGCATGTTTATGAAATATGTACAAATAGATGTGATCTTGTCTTGCATTGTTATCGCAGTATGAGCATATACATTCTTCTGAGATATAATGGAAACTCTTGTCTTTACATAGTTTATGATGAAAGCCATGAAGAGGAAGTTTTATAAGTGTGTTTCGATTTTTGAAGTCGTTATTTTTCCAATTAGGGTTATTGTCCAGCCATGTTAAGTTATAATTCTGATCATTAAATTTGTTTAATTTAGCTTGTCTGTGCATTCTGTATTTGTTTAGAATTTCCTCGTTTATTAGGTTGTTATTTTTTAAGTCTTCAGTAAAGCTGAGGATGGAGGTAATTTTATGGCAGAAAGTAGATGAGGCATTGATATGAACTCCTAAAGATCTCTTAATGAAAGTTTTTGATCTTATCCAATTCCTTAAAGATCTGTAAAGATAAATTTGGAAAGACTACATCTTTGCCATATGTTAGTATAGGTTCTATTTTTATCCTGTAGATTTCTTGACAAGTTTCTATTGATGTTTGTTGTAGATTCAGGATGGTGCAGATTGCTATATTAGCTTTGCATTTGAGTGTATTAACATGTTGAGTGAATGATAGCTTAGTTGTTAATGTGACTCCCAGATAAGCATATTTGTTGACAAAGTTTATCTTGATGTCATTAAAGGTTAAGATGTCATTTTTACTTAATTTCCGTCCTTTTCTGAATTTGATGACCTCAATCTTTTTCTCATTCACTTTCATCATATTGATTGTACTGATACACCATTTGCATAGTTTGTTAAGAGCCTCTTGTAGGTCATGAAGTGATGTTGAATATATAGCTAAGTCGTCTACATACATAAGTGTCTTCATATTGTTTGTCCTGACTTCGTTAGGTAGATCTCCTATATAAAGTAGAAACAGGTAGGGGCTCCTTGAGTCATTCCTTTGTTCTGGGAAATTTTACACACAGTTTTAAGACCATCACTAATATTTATAATGTTTTCTCTCACAATAACTGAAATTATATTGTATATATGTTCGTTGATACCATATACCTCTCTCAGCTTATTTAATAGAATTTTCGTACAGATTGAGTCGAATGCCTTACTGAAATCTATAAATACACAAAAGAGTTTCTCTTTAGGCTTGTTTAAATTTTCTTTAATATCATCTGGGAGATGTTTTATTGCATGACATGTTGATTTATCTTGTCTGAATACAAATTGTTCAGCTGGGAGCATGCTATCTAAATGATCTCTTAATCTGCAGTATATCAGAGAGGACAATATTTTGTATAAGCACGAGAAGAGAGAGATTCCCCTGAAGTTATTTAGATCTTCTCTGTCACCCTTTCCCTTATAGAGGAGTTTAGTGTTGCTTCCCTCCATTGTTCAGGTATTATGCCATATCTTAGATAAAGGTTGAATATTTCAAGTAGGGTTTCCCAAGTCAAGTTGTAACTTTGTTTTAAGATTTCATTGGTGATATTGTCTTGCCCAGGTGTTTTATTATTTTTTAGGAATTTCATGACACTGCATAGTTCAATTTCTGTGAAGTTCTGGTCTTGCCATGGTTCAGAGTTTACCATGTCAGAATGTGTGTGTCTCATTTACATGCTTAGGGTCCGTTAGTAGTTGCTTGAAATGTTTTTATAATGTAAGGTTATCAAAGATGGGGATATAGTTTTGTTTGTGTCTTGGGAACAGGATCCAAGGTCTTTTATTACTATCTTCTGTTTTCTGTAAAGTTTGGTTTTCCCTAAATTATTGCAATTTTAAGTATGGTTTTATATTCCTTCTTCACTTTTAAATACTCTTCTTTGAAAAGTGAATCCTGTTTGCTAAGTTGGAATAAACTCAATGCTTCTCATTTGCAATGTCTGCATTTCCAATCAAACTAGGGTTTGTGCCAGTTTTTCTTTTTGATTTGTGTATGACAGGCTGTAATGAGGTGATTGGTGAGGATGTCCATGGCTTTTGATATTTCATTTTTATCTGAAATGTCATTGAGTCTGTTTTTTAGGTATGTGGTGTCTATATTTTCGATTGATATAGCCCTTGGTGGTTTTGGTTTTATCTGATTTGGATTATTTATAATTCTGTTTTCAGGGGATTTCAATTCTATTGAGATTCCGAGATGTTTTCTGATAATGTTTTGTTATATTTCTATTCTCGATTTGAAGGTGGAGGGTGATTTTTCAAATACAAGATCTATACAGCTACCCCCTCTGTGGTCAAAATAGTGAGGTCAGCTGGGTTGTTTAGCAGTAAAAAGCCATGATTTGACAGAAATTCAGTAAGGCCATCTCCTAGTGGACGTGTGATTAGACAGATCTACTCTGCAGTTGAAGTCACCAGTTATTAATACATGTTTTGAGTTTGAGTCTATGATATTCAGGCAATCTGTGATGTTAAAGAGTATAGTGCTTAGTTTCTTGTTTGGGTTATAATACGTAAGGATTATGGTGCCAATGAGCGTATTCGGTATAATGTGGTTCTTGTTGATAGTGATTAATTTCGGCTCTAAATGTGGCTTACAAGCTATCAATAAACCGCCGACGGGTCTTCCCTGGTTATGTTTTTCAGTTAGATTTTCAAAAACGTGAAATCCGTTTAGTGTTGTATTTCTCCAATTAAATGTTTTGGTGAAAAGGAGTATATTTGCAGAGAGTAGCACATCTGTAGAGTTTAGATGATAAGTGCAAAAGTCATTCCTACTATATTCCAAAAATAGAGCTTGGTAATCAAAGAGCCCACAGTATTTGTATTTCCATCCATATTTCGATTCTGATTAATGATATTTCTTCATTTATACCTGCTGTGTGAACGGCGAATTGTATGCTTTAGGTCTAACAATTTCACCTTTCCGAAAACATCATTGGGTAAAAGTGCTCACTTATTAAAATTATTGATTTTGAGTAAAAAGGACCTACTGTATTTAAAAGCGGTCTTGTTTGGTAGAATAAATTGATTATAATAAGTAGAATTGTAAAAATGCCTGGTACAATAAGGAGTGGCTGCCATGATACAGCACCAGAGTTGCCAGTATCAAGGTAAAATGATATGCATTAATCATTTGTTTATCCTTGTTATAATTTAACACCTTTTTCTGGACATTTATCATTCTTTACATTTAATATACAGATATTTCTCTTATTTATAATTTTATATAATTATCTCCCTTTTTATTTGGAAAAATTTCTGCAATGAGTGACAAACTCCATCTGTTAAGATTTTACACTTTGTCTTCTTTCTGATTCACACAATTGATGGTTTATACAAATGAAATAAAAATGCGCGATACACGATTATATAATCGCGATTCTCCACAACTTTATACTTTTATATTTCAGTAATATATTTCATTACTGAACCAATTAGAAATTTCTTATTTCACAGATATGAATAAAAAGTTCCAATTATAAAATGAGATTTTTTTGATATAATCAGCACTATCTTTTAATAATGCCATAATATGTTAATTAACTATATACTTTTACATTGTATTGTCTGCTAGAATATTCAGCTGTCATAATGTTTAAAATTCTTGAAGTTTTTGAAATTTTCTGAAATTGAAAATGAAATTTCATAACATAGGATAAAGGGACAATTTCAGAACAAGGGATAAAATTTAGCAGAATAATTAGATTCGTTTGAAATTTCTTATTTGTAAAAATGTGTTTGTAACTAGAATGTTCATAACTCAAGGAGCACATGTATATTATAAAATTTATTATACTATTCATAATAGTTTTATTCATATACTGTATTTACAGTGTTAGCCAAAATAATTGCATCAATAAAAGTAAACTATAAGCCAATTAAGTAAAATAAACTATTTATTAAAAAACATTTTCAGCTATCCACATAGCCTGCTTCAGTTGAAATACAGACCAAAAAGTTTCCCATCAGTGTTGCTCTTCTAGCCAAATTGGAGGACCAATCAGAATGACCAGCTCCTTAGAACAACAAAACTGGAGATGGAAAACTACCCTTCCACATACATTTTTCAAAAAACCTAATAAACAATTCTTACAAAATACATTATTATTAATGTACACTGCCATATTTTAGGCACAATTAATAATATAAAAAACACAGCCATGACTCTAAAAATTGAAATTACATAAAACATTGAACTTATGCAAAAAATGTCAATGATAAAGGAAGCATATAGTTTATACCTACTTCCCCTATAATCCATTAAAGTCCATGATATATTTCAAATTAAACCTAATTAATATTCAAAATATTCATATTGTGAAATCTCACTTAATTTTCATCAAAATCTTTTGAAATTTTTATTATTTATTATATTCTTAATTCTTATTCTAACAATGTGAAAATTTTTTGAATTTTATTTCTTTAGAAACTTTTTGTTCATTGTATAAGATTGAAGAAAACATAATTTTTTATATGAAATCTTAGCCATCCAATGAAATATTTGTATTTTTGGATAGCATTAAGCCTTCTGAATAAAAGAGGCTATGAATGAAGAAAATCAGACCATATTTTAACCCTTTCATTGTCAGCCATTTCAATTACTGTGTTCAGCGTCAGGCCAGCGATGTTCTGTAATTAAGTCTAAATGATATTCAGAAATTTATAAAACTTCATATCTCTCTTATTTTTCATCAAAAAAAATCTGCAATTTTTATTGTTTATACAGTTCCTATATTCCTTTTTACTTTTGCAATTATTATTTTTTATTTATTTATTTAAAGATGTAGTCATCGTATATATATTATGCCCAATTTTTTACTATTATATTTTGTATTTTTTACATATTCAGTCAAATTATTACTTCTCTCTGATAGCTGTATCCTTCCTAAATAAAACAAGTCATGAATGATGTATTTCTGTATATATTTTGATGTAAAATTATTTATTTAGTAAATAATAACATTATGCAAATTTTCTTAGTAAAATTGAAGGGTTTGGTTCAAAAACCAGTTAAGTCCACTTTTGGTTGAAAATGAGTTATTGTATGAATCATATATAAAAACACAGTGATAACTTATGATTCAATTTTGGTTTATATTTTGTTGTCATGTTATTTATGTCCTCTTTTACAAGTCGTATGTCAAATTTTATATATTTGATGCAAAAACCAGGTAAGTCCAAATACATATTCATATTCTCGAAATGTGCTTTTTGTGACTTAACTGGTTCTTGCACCAAACCCTTCAATTATTGTTGTATATTTTCTTATAAAAAATGCTTAAATTTATATTAGATATCACTTTCAAGCAGTTGTTTACAAGTTATATGTTTACTCAATCTTTTAATAGGATTTTTGTATTATTTTGCAATAATATTTGACATTTCCAAAAGAAATAACTTATAAAGTGTAATAACAGCTTTCCTTCCAAAATAAAAGCTATAATCTTAGTTTCTTTACCTTTATTGGTTCAGAATATATTTTTTTCTGCCAAAAAGAGATAGTATTGAGCTTAGTAGGTGGAATAGAAATTTCCCAGGAAGGAATTGGCAAGAGTTCTTAGCTAGCATGCCATGCCCATTTAAAAAATAATAATAATAATAATAATAATAAAACAGGAAAAAATTTTTATGAATTGGTATTTGATAATAATAAATATAACTTAATATATGCAGTAATTACATTTCAAAAAGATTTTTTAAATTAGCCTGCAAAATAATTTATAAAAATTGTTGAACAACTTGGCTGTGTATACTAGTCAACTGCCTGAATCTGTTAATTACCCCCTTGCTGTCTATGCTTGGCAACTGCTGCAAATGGATTAAAAAATTATCACTAAAAATGAAGCAAATTTTATTATGCAAATTTTCATTAATTATGTCATGTCATATATATAGTTAAAAAGTAACGTAAACTTATTGAAATGTAGTCATTTTTATTACCGGTAATATGTTTTTCCTTCATACCAGTAATTTTTATTTTAATATTTTATAAATTTTCAAATTTATATCAAAAAACCCAACATGTATGAAAATTGTTCTCTCTCTTTCATAAACAGCAGCAATAATCTTTACTTTGCTCTGATTGGCCTGCAGATGCTTTATTGATAAACTACATCCAATTCCACATGCAGCATAGTAAAGTAGGCTTTGCCACAATTTCCACAAAATAACTGGCTGCCATAATCTTCACGCTATTTAAAGGTGTGTGTGCCACACACATTTAAATAGCCTGAAGATATTTACATTTGGATTTTCTCATATTTTACTTAATTATCAGTAAAAATAAAGCAACAAATGTATAAAATAAACCAAATAAATATTGGTTAATTCTGTTAAATATACTTATTTAACAGAATTAATCAATATTTTTATATTATTGACAATACTTTTCAGTTTTACAAATTTTAGAGCTCATCATACAAATATTTCATTTTCACTTAAAATTTCAAAAATAAAATTCTCATCTCAAAAAACCAGAATCAATAAGATTGGATAAAAAAATAATCTGAATTCATGCTCATTTAATATTAACTGCTTACACTCTTACTTCAATAACTAAAGACACAAGCACAACTAGCAGTTGAGAATAACGTAAAACTTTACTAAAACAAATGTTTTCGGCTAACTAAAGCCATCCTCAGGTTTTACACGCATTTAGTTAAAAAGGCGTTCTCAGTAAAGTTTTTACGTTATTCTCAACTGCTAGTTGTGCTTTTGTCTTTAGTTATTTAATCTAAATTCTACTAATAGAATCCATTCAAATTATCTACTGTAAAAATGTAATTTAAAAAAATTTTGGTAATAAAAAAATTTAGGACCCATCATTGGAGGCATATATTTTCACCCAACAACTGCAAAAAAATGCAGTAATTAAATCAGAATTATATTTTTTATACCTTTTTTTTTTTTATTGTTTTTTGTTCCACTTCCATGATGTGTATATGTTACAGATAATGTGTGAAATCTGGTTAATGTCGAGATTAATCATGTCAACATTATCCAAATAAAGTGGATAAAGACAGAAATAGCAAATAATTTATCTTCTTTTCATCCTATAATCCAGATAATCTTGATATTCGCCAATAAGAATTTGAAGACTACTTGTAAAACTAAGCACAAACAGCTACAATGCACTGCAATAAAATAAGAATTTCTGAACTGAAATGCAAAAATAATAAAATTTATCATATATAAGAAATTATAATACAGGGTGATAAAAAACTGTATTGTATATATACCCCCTTGTTTTTCTGAATCCTTTAGTGGGTCTTTTTCATTTCTCAGCAAGTTAAACACTGTCGGTCCTCTCCTTATTGCTAATTTTTTGCTTGTCTTAGACAAACAAAACAAACAAACAAACAAAAAAGACGCTGAGAGCCAGGAGGATTTTCCTCAGCCTACACACGGGGTGATAGAGACAAGAAAGGCACTTTTTGTCCTCACTAGGTACCATCTCCAGGGCATAGATTTTGAACTTCAAGCCTTAGAAGTTTATTTTGAACTAATCCATGTTTCATCTCTGCTATGTTGAAAGACTGCCAAAGATGCTGATTTTCTGGGAACAGTTTTGTTCACAGACAAGGCATATTTTATACAGAAGTGATGCTTGACTAGCCACAACAGCTGTGTGTAGGCTGAGGAAAATCCTCCTGGCTCTCAGCGTCTTTTTTGTTTGTTTGTTTGTTTTGTTTGTCTAAGACAAGCAAAAAATTAGCAATAAGGAGAGGACCGACAGTGTTTAACTTGCTGAGAAATGAAAAAGACCCACTAAAGGATTCAGAAAAACAAGGGGTATATAAAATACCCATGGAGGACATAAAGACACAACAGCCAGCATCATATATATGGGTAACCACTCAAATCCTGTCCCAAAGGATAGAGGAGCACAAAAAAAAGACATAGCCAAGGGGAAGATGACTACAGCTCTATCAGTAGAAACATACACTAATGACTTACACATAAAATGAGACAATGTGAGAATCATAAAACCGATTAGCAAAAAGACGCAGACCTTGACAACAGAGACAATAGAGATACTGAGGAGGCAGAAGAACGAGAAAATATTAAATGGCAGACCAGCTATGGCACTACCTCCAGCATGGACCTATGTGGTAGAGACAGTAAACAAAAGAAGACACTAGTAGTAATTAAAAGTGATAAATATTTATCTGATTATAACATTTTATAATCTATGTTAAAGGTATATCTCATGCAAGGATATCTGTATATATGTTTCTTTTTATTTGTTTTTAATTATATTTGTTACTCTATAATTGATTTTATCTTATTTTAAATGGCTATGTTGCTCAGGAATAAGTAACTATAGCAATGTTTTGCTATTATATGTATAAGCTGTTAAAAATTTTAAATATGTTCAAATCTCTATGTTTTAAATATGTTCTGAAGATGGTATAAATTACTGAAAACGTTAGCTATTTAATAAAAATTAAGAATAATCTTAACTGTGAAGAGTGCTATCTATCAGTTATAGTTTTGAAGAGTATAAGCAGTAAATTAAAAAGTATGTATAAAAAATATAAATAATAATAAAGAACAGATTATAATTGTTTGAAATATAGCTCTGCTAATGGGATGAATGGAATTGATTTTTTTAGGAACATATTTCACCAAGCTGGGGTTCAAAGTTAATACTCCCTAATGTCAGAATTGATTGCAAATGTTCATTTATTAATGCTGACCTACATTGAGATTTTACATATTTTATTCTTGAAAATATCTTTTCACACAGGTAGGTACTGCCAAATACAGATATGAATTCCAAGGCATATGCTCTTAATTGAGCATAATCAGCAATTGGGAGACATTTATAGAATTTTGTCAGAGTTTTCTCATGAAATTTATCTTTTACATGATGTCACACTGCAGATTAATCACTTCCAATTGAAGATTAGATGGAAATTCCTCGATTTTACAGTCAAATGAATTTTGAAATACCAAAATGTGTTCTGCACTTGCATCAAGATCTGAAAAACGCTGCTGGAACTTTAGTTTGAGCTCAGAAAATATTGGGCTGTTTAGAAATTAATTTCATTTTTTCCCATCAGTGGTGTTAGTTGTATTTTTACCCGCCAATTTCATTCTAAGTCATATTGTCATTATGAATTTTGACAGCTGATATTTCAAGATATATTTATAAAAAAATTTTTTTTGATTCTCTGCAGTTGTTTTTTTTTGGTGTCCTATCAACCTCTTTAAAAAAATTAATTAGATTTTTTTTTTTTTTTTTTTTTGTCCTATGAAAAATGGAAAATAAAATGGAAATTTTCAGCATGATTTGCTTTTATATTACCAAAAAGGTAAGAATGCTGTCCAAGCAAAAAAAATGTTATGTGAAGATATGTTAACAGAATGCTAGTGCCAAAATTTTGTTGCAAAATTTCATTCTGACAATTTCGATATTAAAGTTGCACCATGTTCTGGAAAATCAGTTGAAGCTGATGATGACACAAAATAAAGGTATTGGTTGAAGCAGACTGCTGAATAACAATATGAGAAATTACTACAAGATTGAATTTTTTGAATTCAACCATTCATGACCAGTTGAAATATTGATATTTAGGTTTGACATATGGCTCAAAGAAAGATTTGCTCCATTGCATTGACATCTGTAATTTGCTGCTCAACGTAAGAAAGATTTGCTCCATTGCATCGACATCTGTGATTTGCTGCTCAAACACTGTTCACGACCAATTGAAATATTGATATTTGAATTCCACATGGTTCTCAAAGAAAGATTCTCCATTGCATCGACATCTGTGATTTGCTGCTCAAATGTGAAGAAAATGATCTCTTTCTGAAGTGGATCATAACTTTTGATGAAAAATGGATTGTTTACAACAAAGTTAACACAAGCAATCATGGAGCAGAAGAAATGAACTGGCTCAAAGCACTCCAAAACCCGATTTTCATCAAAAAAATGATGCTGTTTGTTTGGTGGGATTTCAAGGGAATTGTTTTTTTTTTTTTTCTTTTTAGCTTCTTCCAGACAATTCCACAATTAATTCAGAAGTGCTGCCAATTGGACAAATTGGGTGATTCCATCAAACAGAAAAAGCCAGAATTGATTAGCAGAAAAAGCATAGTGTTTAACCATGACAATGCCAAACTTCATACAAGTTTGATGACTTACCAGAAGCTGTTACAGCTTGGATGGGATGTGCTATCACACCCACCATACCACCAGATCTGACACACTCTGATTATTACTTATTCCAGTCTTTACAGAACTCTTTAGATGGTAAAACATTTAGTTTAAATGAGGATGTCAAAAATCACTTGGTTCACTTTTTTGCAAGTAAAGATTAGAAATTCTATGAGCATGGAATCATGCTACTACCAGAAAGATGGCAAAATGTTTTGGACCAAAATGGTCAATATATAATTAAATAAAATATTTATATATTATAAAAAAATTATCATTCATTTTCATGAAAAAACGAAATTACTTTCCAAACAACCCTATATATCCACTAGAAAATTTGTGTGGGAATGGAGATTTCAGTTCTTTGAATTTTTGACAGCATGAAAGATGCAGAAAGCAGTTTGACATGATTTGTGACTTAATCAATGCTAGATATCTTTGAAAGGACTGTATAAATTTCACATATAAATACTGTTTTTGTCTTGTAATTTTAAGTTGAATCCATTAGGAAATCCTATGATATCTGCAGTAAAAGCTAATTTCCAAAGCCATTCAGTGTTTGGTAATAGTGGTTGAGGACGGTTTTTCTCATTGAGGAAAAGTTTAATCTCTGCTCTGAGCTCAAAAACTGTAATAAAACTTTACCACTATTAAGCCATTGAACTGCTGTATGGTAAGATAAATCAGGATATTCAGCTTCTGTTTGTGACAAAAAATCATGGGACTGACGATGGTTTAGTCCACGAGCGAATGAAATTCACTGTCAACACAACTGGTTCCAAAACACATGACGTATTCAAATTTTTCCCACAGAGTACCTTCTGATGAGTAATACAATGAATAACCATAGGCTTTGAACACCCTGCAGTTTCACACATATTTCTACCGCTATCAGTTGTAACACACTTTAGCTGATTCCACTTCAGATTGTTCTTTGTTAAAGTTTTCTCAACTTTCTGAAAAATATTTTCTCTTATAGTCATGCCCTGCAGACTACTAATTGAAGCTAATTCTTCAATCACTTGAAACTCAGCACTGATTCCTCGAATAAATAGCAGCAATTGAGCATTATCAATAATATCTGTTGATTCATCAAAAGCCAAGGAAAACACTCAAAATCATTTGCTTTGTTAATTAATTGTCTATTGATGTTGCACCCAATCTTCTCAACTTTTCCAATAACTGTTCTCGCCAAAAGGCTGATAGATTTGAATAAATCAATTTTCTCTAGACACATTTTTTCAGCTGTGACAACAATTAAACATGATTTAATTAACTCGCCATCAGTGAATGGCTTTCCTTCCTTGGCTAATAAATGAGATACTTGTAAACTTATTTTAGTTGCAGCCTCATTTCATTTTTTATCTTCATGAAGAAATTGCATTGCAATTTCTGTTTTAAACTTTCCATTTTTTCTGATGTTTGTTTTTCTGTGGGTTGGGAATATTGTGTTGAATTCTTAGTATGATGATGATGTATATTGTACTCTTTTAGTACAGCTATAGTGTCAATGCACAACAAACACAATGCATTATCATCTAATTCAATAACAAAATAATTCACACTTCACTCCGTCTTAAAAGCATGGCATTTGAAGTCTACTTTTCTCTTCTTTTCTTATTTTGACAGTGACATGTTGGATGTAGATATGCACGAGTCATAAAATGAGAACGATACAGAGAACTACAAGAGAATATTAATAAAAATGACAATATTTCATTGAATTTATGTAATTTTTTTAATAATTATATGACATAACTTCATTTCAACAAAAGTTACATAATGCTGGGTTTTTCTAAATTATTTTTGAAAATACAATCCAAATTTCTTCATTAATGGCTTATTTTGTTTAGAAGACATGTGAGTATCTAAAAACATCAAATATTTCATTGGATGGCTAAGATTTCATATAAAATAAAATTGTTTTCTGCAGATCTCATATATGGAATGAAAAGTTGTGAAAAAAATTAAAATTCCAAAAAAATGCTTATATTGTTAGAAAGAGAACAAAAAATCCAATAATCTGTAAAAATTTCAAAAGATTTTGATTAAAATATTCCTATCTCACTTAATTTTAATTTTAAATATTTTTTTAATATTGATTAGGCCTAATTTTAATTAATCAATAGCAGTGAAAAGGTTAAATCTGCATTATTGAACAGTTAATAAAGGTTTTGGTTTAAAATACTTCTATATTGTGTTTAATTAAAGTTGATTCTTTTCAAGTTCTCTCTCTATGTATATATATATATTTAAAGGATGAGGTTAGACTTTGTTTATCAAGAAAATAATATAAAGTACTTTTAACTTTGTAGATACTTTAAATATTAACCCAATATTACTAATGATTATATAGTTCAATAGTTTCAGCCCTTTATAAATTTTAATAAAATATTCAATATGTAAAATTGTTTTCATTTATTGCAGTGTGAATCAATCATAGAAGATTTTGAAGACAGCATTTTGGAAACATTTAAAGCATCATCAGTTATTACTGCAGAAGAAGCAATCAATAAAGTTTGCTTTGAAAGTTCAGGTAAATAAATATTAATAGTTTTAATTTTTATTTTAAAGTCAAAAACTTAACTAAATTACATGAAGAAGCAATAATTTTGATTCTTCAGATAATTCAGTTTTTCAAGGAATATTAGTTTTTTCAAATTTATTTTTATTTTCACATAGGCAATTACTATATATTGAGGCAAATGCCTGTAGGAAAGTACAGCTATTCCTTGACTTATGTGAAAGTTATGATTTTTATAATTTTATATGTCAGAAAAATAACTTATTAACAAAAATTCTGATTTAAAAATGCCTGGATCTAGGTGACTACAATGGTTGCACTTATACAACATTATGCTGTCATATTGACTGAAAATGAGACAATCCCACATGGAACAATATCATACTAGTAATATTATACTTATGATCAAAAAATAATATACAAAAACATAAATAAAATTTCATAGTACTTGTACTATGAAATATTAATAATGTAAATTAATATGTTTGAACTTATAACCTACAAATACAGTAGCTATTTATGCCATATATCAGAAAAAATTACAGAAAATATTTTGTGTAAATTCAAATTTATGTAAGTCAAAAAATGGCTGTATAGTAATTGTGAATGATTGGAACTTAAATTTGATAACTGTTTTCATGTTTTCAATATTTTTGGACAGAATATAATAAGTGTGTCAAGTAAATATCTAGTATATTATAAACAAATGCAATTATTTGATAAAATAATTCTGAAAAAATCAGAATATTTTCTATAGAAATTTTCAGACATGTGTGTTTATATCCCTTCATATTTCAAAAATTATGGATAAATTTTAACCAAATTTGATATGTTATGCTGTTATGTGAGCCACTGTTAGTAGGAATATTTATAATTAAAAGTGGAATTGCATATAAATATTATATAGTTTTGAAGCTATATTGTTGAATTTTAATACTGTTTTAGAAAATAATGAAACAAAATAGGAAAAGAAAGCTCACACAAACGGTCTACAAAATGTTGGGGAATATTCTCTATTCAAGAGGCAAGAAAAAACAAAGACCCACCAATAAATCTACCAAGAAACATCTGTTCACCAAAATATCTCAAGCAACATTATCGATTCAGTTTGCTTTATTTTTTGTGTATATTTTAGTAATATTACAAAATACATAACCCCAAAAATGGAATTAGAAATTTAAATTAGAAGAGGAAAGAATAAGTATTCCTAAAACTGTTATTAATTTAAAATTTTGGCAAATCATTCATTTTCTGGTGTAAAATCAGCAGGCATCAAACAGGCCTGCATAGAATCATTCTGGTGCAGAAAACAATAGAGATGAATCAGTGGCATAGAAAATGTGCTAAGAGTTAGAGATAGATTATTTTAAAGATATACAGTTGTGACTCTCAACTGCATATCTCTTCCCTTTTGAAAAATAGGACAAAAAAAGGTTTAACTTTAAATTTCTTTTGAATAAACAGATAATAATTATTTTCTATCAAAAATTCAATAGAAAATGACAAATTCTTACTATTTATCAAGTTCAACAGAACAAACTAATTACAGAGTGAAATTTTTTAAACTCTAATGAATCATCCTTGCACAGAACAAGTTAAATATTATATACATTCTTTCTTTTCTTGGAATACAACCATTTACATCATTTAAATAATTTTTGAATTTTTTTATGATACACAGAAATTCAATAATTTTTGTACTCAACTGGATTCTGAACTCTGTTAGGTAAATGATTAATAATTTAACTCATACTCTCTTAAAGAATTTGGTTATTGTTAAATGCTGAGGACTATCTCTTTATTAAGTCTGATTTAAATATAAAAATAATAGGAAATTTTTACATTAATTATTTTCATTCTTTGATTTGTATATATGGGTGCTTCAGAAGGTATAGCAAACTTTTTGTTGAATAACTCGTCAACAGGTGGAGCTAGTGACATGAAATTCTGCACGCATGCACAGGGACCCAAAGGAAACTTATTTATTTAGTTAGTTTCAAAGAAGATTGTTGTTTTGCCAAAATGTACCAATATTCAATCAAAGAGCATGTGTTTTTAGTCAAAACGTTTATCTTTGTGACCAGAGACCTGCCAAAACACTCAGGAAGTGGTCTAGTGCCTTTAAAAATAGCCCATGCCATCCTCAAGCGTGTTAAGAGCATTAACTGCCAAGTTTGAACGAACAGGTTCAGTGATTGATAACAAAGTGGCCATGAAGACCAAACAAAAGACATCACAGACACCCGAAAACATCACCGCTGCCAAAACAATAATGGAGGAAGAGCCATCAACATCAACTCGACACTTGATTCAACAACTTGATGTCAGTGCAGCCACAGCATGGAGAATAGCCTATAAAGATCTTGACATTTTCCCTTACAAAATTCAGTTAGGACAATCTCTCGGCCCAGATGCTGTTGAAAAAAGACTGGAGTTCACCAACATCATGTGCAGCATGAGCGACACTGGTTTCAACTGTGGCGATATCGTTTTTCTGATGAGGCACACTTCTGATTGCATGGTTATGTCAATTATCAAAATTATCAGATTTGGGGCAGCGAGAAGCCAGAATTTGTCGATCATGCTGCACGTGATGTTGGCAAACTCTAGTATTTTTTCAACAGTATCTGAGCTGAGAGGTTGTCCTAACTGAATTTCGTAGCCTATTCATCCACAAAAGGTCATTGTCTGGTATGGTTTGCATGCTGATGGCATTTTGGGTCCGTATTTTTTGCCCAGACAGTGAATTCGGAACACTATCAACTTCTTGACAACGAAGTTCATTCCTGATTGCTACCACGAACACTGGATCCAGGACACATGATTTCAGCAGGATGGAGCTCCTCCACATTCAACAACAAACATCCTGGATTTGCTCAGAGAGCACTATGACAATTGTGTCATTGCAAGAGGCTTCCCCAATCACTTTGGTGATGGACTTTTTTGGCCCCCTATATCCCTGACTTATCACCTTTATGGGGCTATGTAAAAGATCTGTAAAGTCGCGTATTAGAACGAATGTCAATAACAATAATTATAAACTAAACCTAACGGCTAGCGACTCTGCAAATTCCAGAGTTCGGCCTGAGCTCAGGTCTTTAACTAAGTTCTAACTTAAAACTAATCAGCTACAAAAACAATCTAACAATAAACAACATAAACCGGCAAAAACGAAACCGGAACTTATCACTAGAAGTAACGAATAAGTGTTAGATTGAAATGAAAAACTATGTTAGAACTTACACTTAATAAATTAAAGAAATTCTCAAACAAGTTAGATAATAAGAAAATATAAATTTATTAGACTTGAAACACTTACAAAAGTGTTAATGCTTTATTGAAACTATAATAAAGCAACAATCAATTAATCAACAAAACGTGTTTAATCTAACTCAAATCTCAACAAACAATTATTCATAAAGAAAAGAACCTTAAATACTATTTAAATTCTACTACTGTGAGGAAGTTAACTTGGACCTGTCCTATTTTTATTTTATTATGCACTCTATTTATTTATCGTTATTTTCCTATATGCTAACGTATTATATTTTAGTTTAAAAGTTAACTTACTTCCCACGTTCTCC
>AYEL01089361.1:0-26899 GCA_000484575.1 Olivierus martensii | reverse complement strand
CAGAGTAATTCATTCATGTCATTATCTTTACAATTAATTTATATATCGAACAAAAATACCGATACGGATCATTCTTATTTTCACATATCAGTTCAGTGGTAAGTA
Organism: Olivierus martensii; assembly: GCA_000484575.1. Lineage (NCBI taxonomy): Eukaryota > Metazoa > Arthropoda > Arachnida > Scorpiones > Buthidae > Olivierus > Olivierus martensii. Next base: position 26,794 of record AYEL01089361.1, on the reverse strand, counting down.
TTATGTAGATAAGAGGACACCATTAACCGGGATAGCTCTTCTGGATACAGGTTCCGATTCCGTATCACATGATTGCCAGCTACGACGGAGAGTGTGGAAGTAAGTTAACTTTTAAAGTAAAATATAATACGTTAGTATATAGGAAAATAACGATAAATAAATAATAGAGTGCATAATAAAATAAAAATAGGACAGGTCCAAGTTAACTTCCTCACAGATCAAGTGTACAGAGATCGACCAAAAACCATAGAAGAGCTGAAAACAGCGATAACAAGTGTGATAAAGTCAATTCCAACAGACCAACTCCAGCAGGTTATCACAAATTTCGAGCAGAGACTTCGTTTCACTGTCTCCTCAGATGGCAAACATTTTGAGAAACTCATCTTTTAATTTCCTTTATTCTCATGTGTAAATCCTGAAAATTTGAAATAAAAATCTGTTTTCGTTCAAAAGTTATTCAATGTTTTCTTTTTCTATACCCTGTGAAGCAGATTGTGAATGATTTGTCCATTTCTTTGTTAAAAATATGTTTAGTTAATTTAATGTATTTGTTATTGTTAAATAAACAAGTTTCTTTTATTTCACACATTCTTCTTTTGAAAATTTCACATTAATGAACTCTGTTAATTTGTATTGTTTTTCAATTTACAAAAATAATTTTCACTTTGGCAAAGAAATCAATTCATCGTCAATCATTCTACCATAATTTGTTTAAGTGGATAAGCATCTTATTTCATACTTCATCTCTTAATAAATTTTTCTGACATAACCAGTCCTGAAATTTTCTGAAAAAATTCTTTTATTCAGATTTTTCCTATTACCAATTTAATGAGTTATTTGATTATTTTTCTGATTTTCTCACTTATACTTTTTGCTAATTGTATATCGACATTGTATTAATTTAACACAAAACTATCTTAAATGCTATATGCCAACAACAGATATATCTAAATCATCATTCAAATCAGAAATTTTTTTCATTGGTTTTAAGGAGAACTGAGTTTTCACTTTATAAATTATCATCTAATAAACTTTTTCAAGAGCAAGTTATTGTTTGTATCTTTAGTAAAGGCATATTAATTCAAGTAGTTTATTTCATTTAGCATATTTAAAAAGCTTTAATTCCATAATTTTAAAAGGTAATTTTAAAAGTTGTAGGGAAAGATGGGCCATATTCTGAATACTTACAGCTGCATTTTTAATTCATTTTTTCAGTATCATGCAATTATATCTTTTTTGACTACTTGCAATATTTGGATACAAAAAACAAATTGTGAATACAGGTATTTTATTTTGCAAAAAAAATTCTTCCATGTTTTGCTGAGCCCCAAACTGTTACTGTTTCTTTTAGACACACTGGCTGTTTTACCAATGTTAGTTCATGGTGGAGTAAATAATCAATAAGTGATTTTTCTTGTTCCTCAGTGAATATCTTTTTCACATCATATTTTGGTCTCATTCTTGCATGTGGATCTATTTTAAATTTGCGCACATATCTGGCTACCATTCAAAATGCTAGCTTCATTTCTGACACTTCTTTTTTATACTCATCCCTTCCTCTGTAACTATGCAAACTGGTTCCCGCATGTTGTTATCAGAAAAAGTGCCAATAACTCTCTTCCTCTTTCGATTTCGTGGCATTTTTTAACTGCACGAATTTATATTAAAATTAATGCTGGGGAAATTTATGCCTCTGACAAATTGTTTGTTTAAAATTATATATATATATTTTTTCAAATCTTTGAATCTAGAATAATTGGCAAAAATATTATGGATGTAGAGAAACAATCCCATTGTACTCCTATAACTGTCTCCATGTTCCCCTTATAGACTTCAATTGCCATTTTGGAAAATGCCACTTATATATTCTGGATAGAAATTATGGCAACTGGTAAAATAAGTACATCATCCATTGTGTGTGATAGCATTACTGCAAGATTTGCCTGACAAATAATTATCTATCCACATGGACAGAAGTACATGACCAAAAATTTAGGAGATGGTTTTGGAGCACCTGTTGAAAAGTTATTAGGGAATTTTTTCCTTTGACTTTTCAATGGGTGCTCCAAAACCAAGGTTCAGCACATGGTCATCATTTGCAAAGCAGGTGATGTGTAAGGCTTTAGTTGCAGCTTTCTGTAACAGATAGCACCACTGGATAGTCAGCAATAAACATTTCAAAACTGTAGTGTCTCACTGTACTCCCATGTCTCACTTCCCCTATATAAATATTTTAATAAATTTCAATATAAATATAAGTAAACAATAATCACACTCAATAAGATGGCACTGTTTATTCAAAAACTTTTTCAGCTCTCCACTTAGCCCCCTTCAGTTAGCTTTCATTCACGTTATTTAAATTTAGAATTTATTGTAAGAAAGTGTTTATAATACCAATGTCATTTCAATACCCTCGTTATTAGTTGTGTCATTAATTAATTTTATTAATGTAAGAATTATCTCTCGCCTCTAAAAAATAGCTTGAGGGGATGCAAGAAAAAAGAAAAAGAATGGACTGTTAGGTATTTTTGGTGCGAATTTCAAATAAGAAATGATAGAAGCTACTGTATGCTGTAGATTTTCCTGCCTTATTTTAAAACTACAGTATATAAACATAAATAAATAACAATACATATCAATACTGATAATAAAAATAAACTCCGTTTCTAAAGAAATCGGATCTATAGTTTAGGCAGTGGCAAATGATGTAATTTTGAATTGGCATATAAAAGTCAAATCCTTTTTTTATATCTTAACATTCATCGGAAATACGGGCAGTCCCCGATTTACGTAAATGGATTGTTTAGTCAAATCCCACGTAAATCAAATCTATGTACGTCGGAGCATACGTTATACAGTACTTTTTTTTGGCAGTTTTACTCCCCTTTCCAATCAGGGAGATTACTAAGGGGCGGGGCCAGTGCCAAAACGGGCTGTACCCACACCCGTGGAGGAGGTCAAATGGTGAAGGACGGGATGGCCGAGTCGGGCCCAGACCGAAAAAACTTTTCAGGAAATGCCGCACCGGGTCCTCCGCCCATTACACAGTACTACTGACAAGTGAGTGATAGAGACTCTGCACTGCGCCTCAGCCTGCCTACATCGCAGTCGAGTTGTTTCTCATGTTTCGTGGATTTGCCGATAGAGGTCGTTGTCGGAGTGTGGTTGATTTGTAATTAGAAGTGATCGTATATTTTCGGTATTCTTTTAATCTTGTCATGTAAAATATGATCTTTTTTTTGTACTTCTAAAATCAAATTCTATAACTGAATCCCAACCACACTGTTCAATTTTCTCCATTTTCCAAGAATATAAAACATTCGTTTCTATTGGTTGATCGTTTCCTTCGCGTCTGGCCGCACCGTATTGTTCGCGCGTGCTCAAACTTCAACTTTTTCATCTCCTTTCGCGCGACTACGCGCGTTAACTCGAGCAGCCGCCCGGGAAAAGCTAGTCCGAGACACACTGTACGCGCGTAACCGCGCGAAGTTGGTTTCTTACTCTTCGCTTCGAGTCGCGTTCAGTGTGTCACGGCCTTTAAGAAAGAAAAACCGAATTGTCATCGATACGAAAATTATTTTCGAAAATATTTCGACACTCGGATTTTTACCATTTAATAGTAAAATTATCGGACTATTTCTCCTATTTCGTCCGATATAAATTGGATTATAAGTAAATACGATATATATTTTTGTTCTGGTTTTTAAGAATTAGATTCATTATATATATTTCTATATATTAAATATATAAAAATTAATATTAAATCTATTATTTAATATTAATAAGTCATTTATATATCTAGAGTTTTGCACGGGAGAAAACGAAGAAGAAAACCTAGAGGAAGAAGAATATCACACAGAACTATAGCCGAGCGGTAAAAGAATATTTATCCAAGTATATTACCCGGCCTTTCAGTGTGGGATAACATCGAAAAGACCGTGTTTTATATTCTGGGAAGTCTGGTGTCTTCTATAAAAATGGCCATCTCCCCATGCGTAGAGGAGAACAATGGGATGGAAGTCATTTCCGTCAGAATCGTCTTTTCGGTAAATGGGATTTGTAATTGTACCAGGTGGAAAGTGTAAACAGATATATCCGTTTAAATTTAGTTCATTTTTTTTTTTAATTTATGATGGATGCGAAACATTTTCTCCAAAACAATGCGTTTTATACTTAAATTCCTGTGTCAGAAAGTATCACCTATCTTTAAACATCGATTGTTATAATAAAATTTACAGGATATTTTTAAAGCTCATTCTTTAATCGCTTTCTCGGTAAAGTTACAAAATATTTTAATATCGGTCATTGTCGATAATATATTATTTTGGCCGAACGAAATCGGAGTCGAGTGGTGTCATTTGGTGGCTAACATTAGTTTTTATGGGTCGTTGGTAAGAAATATGACCTTTATTTTTTATCGAGCCAACTTTTCCGACGAATCCAGCGCCACCACTAGTCCGTAAGGTGTAAAATGTTTAAAACTGGGAACGGCCATCTATCGCCTTAATTAAAATTAATAGGAAGATAGCCGGAATGATACAAAATTTGAACTCTTCCGCATTCGGTATTCGAAATATTTTTAATGAAAGGTAGACGAAAAGCCGGAGGATTAAAAATTTTGGCACCCCCTAAGTCTAGAAATAATTGCCCCCTAACTAACTTATTTTAAAGCTTTAGCACCAGTTAAATTAAATGACAATGTTTTATCGAAAATAAAATTATGTTTCGCCATTTATTATTTATCGCATCCGCTGGTATACCCTTTTGTTCGGCAAATTTATTAACTATGTCGTTATCAGCTAACCGAAATATTTGCTCTTTTTCGATAGTCGAAAGAGAAAGGGAATTAATTTTCCATCGGCCTTAGTTTTTTACCCGTTTAGGTGCCGAAAATGCCCCTTCGGTCCAACAATTGGTAGCGGACCTACCCATCAACATACGGAACGTCGCATCGCTTTATCGTCTCGAACTGGCGGCCCGCTAGGATATTTTAGCTATTTGTATACGTGTTACAATGGGAAAATTATTACAGTTTAACGTCAATAAAATAATAATGTCGAATTTTAATCACCCGCGCTCCGCTATGGATGACTACCACTTCGCTCTGGTTACTGCGCATCTACCAATCATCCCTCACCAAAGTAATCGCGCTGTTTGGAAATAGTTAAATGCCAATAGTTCTTTTGACAGATGAAAATAAATGTAACAAAAGAAACCGATCGACTGATGAACGTCTACAATCAGTGGCGTACCCAGAATCTTTGGTACCCGGGGCGGCAATTTTTTGGCCCCTCTTCCCCTCCAAAAAAGCGCACCTGTTTTTAACTTACAACACATTTTCTTAGGTAATTTTTAAGAATCGAAAATTATACAAAAATTTTTATACGAATATCTGGTGAATAGTAATGGTATTCCGTGCTCTTGGCCCCCCATTCGGTTGGTGCCCGGGCGCCTCCTCTGGGTACGCCACTGTCTACAATAGTTAATGAAGATAGTATCCAGTAATTCGTCTCCGAGGCTACAAATTTTAGCAGATTCGCGCGATCGAGTGTCCAGTAGTAGCCGAAAATAAAAAACTTTTGTCATCTCATAATAATAGTTATTTCGATAACTATAAGAAAAATGAAAGTAATTACAAATAAGTATTTCCCTTTAGTTGTAATTTTGTTTAAAAATATTCGGCCCCTTCGTTTCCTTTCGAATGTCGCATTCGGCCCGCCAAGCAATTTGAGTTCGAAACCACTTGTCTCTAGCGTAGCCATAGAAGGTTAGGCTTACTTTTGGTGGAACAATATAAACTTTCTCGGAGCCTGCGTAGAACGCGTTTGTTTCCCCACTACGCGAGTTCCAATAAATTAAAGGAAATACATAGATAGTCGAATTTGTGAATAAAACGTCGGGTCTTTTTTGGCTCTGGCCGTAATAAAGCCGATTTAATAAACGGAAGATTAGCATCCAATAAAATTCGTTTCCGTTTAAACGCCTTAACAAATAGATGGAACCCACGTTGTGGTTAAAAATGCAAATATTTTTAATTATTTTACCAACGATTATCACAAAGTCTGTCGGTAGGTCAACATCGACTATTAGTCAAAATTCGTTTCCGTTTAAACGCCTTAACAAATAGATGGAACCCACGTTGTGGTTAAAAATTCAAATATTTTTAATTATTTTACCAACGATTATCACGAAGTCTGTCGGTAGGTCAACATCGACTATTAGATCAAATTTTCTACTCTAGATTTACGAAAGTACCGAGTCGCACTCTTTTTTTAGAGGAAAAAGGAAGGTCGAAACGAACCAATGGTCTTTCCTAACCGGATATAAATGTTTTTACTTCGTCCATATTGTGAAAAAATACACAATGCCAAAGCCTTAATAAATTCGATGATAATTTTATATAAAAAAAACTTGAGTAGCGTTAACTGGTCGGAATAAATGTCGACCGATATAACGCATTTATACGGTCTAAGACAGTGTTTTCCAAACTGTAGTGAGTATATAAATTGTAAGTAGAAAATATAAAATTAGATTTATGAAAATGAGGGGCGTACTAATTTTTAATGAAAAAAGGCAGGCAGACACAAAGTTTGGAAACCACCGGTCTAAGGTATTTCGCCAACAACCGGTTTTACAAGAACGAGTGATAATGGGATTAGCCGAACATCTCGTTATCGGAGAGAAAATTCCCATAATTAATGTTTTCGTTCGCTTCGACAAAACCTATTGGACGTTAACCAAATAATAGAACCAGCCGGAAGCGTGGCTGGATACATCCATAGCCAAAAACTAATTTCGTTAAATATCGATTAGTCGTGGCTAATAACGGGATTAATCGACATCCGATGGGTATTAAGCCACGGCCCAGAGGAGAGAAAATTCCCATAATTAATGTTTTCGTTCGCTTCGACAAAACCTATTGGACGTTAACTAAATAATAGAACCTGCCGGATACATCCATAGCCAAAAGCTAATTTCGTTAAATATCGATTAGTCGTGGCTAATAACGGGATTAATCGACATCCGATGGGTAGCCACGGCCCAGAATTGTAGGTAATAAAAGCCAATTCAAATAAAGGGCGGCTAGGTAAACGAGGGAGCGGACAAAAGTTCGGGTGCAAACAGCCACTTAACTCCATCGACAATCCAAACACTAAATGTCTTCGGTCGTTAACGTCGGACGGGATATAAGAGGCCACCTTCCGCTTCCCAGCTTCAGTCATGAAGCCACTAACGGTGTGGATTTTGGCGCTACTCGTCCTAGGAACGCTGGGAAGCAGAAACTGGAGAGAAAGTAAAAATGTCAGGTATAGTCGCGCCCGCCGATGACTGTATTTAACCGCGCTGTTTATTTGGCAGGAACGGCGGACCGAGCGGGATGCGATCGTGGACCTCTAACCGACGCTTCTCATCGACTGGAGGGAAACTCCACTCAACGCTCCTGGAACAGCTCCGTCCGGAAACCTGTACCTTCGTCTAATCAGGACGATTAATTGAAAACTAATAAAATATCCAATGCCTAAATGATTTTCTTCTTCCGCATCTTTAGTCACCGCCAAAGTCCGTAGATAATTACTACCGGCCTACTCCGTTCGTTAATTCCCCCACCGTTAGATGGCGACACATTCGTATATTTGTTCCGGTTTGGCTTTTTAAAAATAGTTCGACCCTCGGCCAGACAAAAAGTGTCCTTCCACTCGAACAATTAAAGAAACTATTTTCCGGGTTAGCCATTCGATCCGCCACTTTTTTGTCGCTCAGTTAACGGTCTGTGGCGCGCCATCTACTCCAGATAAAAGGACCGCCGGCCGGGGCCACCTCCATCCAGATGAAGACCGGATACTCGCTGCTGGTGGCCTGGTGCCTTTTGGCTCTGGTCTGTTTGGCTTGGAAAGGTAAACTTCCTACTCTATCCGACTATCCGAAAAATCTCCGAGTAAATTTTTGATGATTTTTCCAGATGAAGACGGCCGTGGTGACTTTTCTCGCGCCATAGTCAAACGTTACGCTAAAAACGCCCAAAGAGGAAGAGGTGGTGGTGGTGGTCGCGGCGGAGGAGGAGGAGGTGGAAGTGGTGGTGGTGGTCAGCAAGCGGGAGAAATGGCTTAACTATGTCCTACAGGCGGAATCGATTCGACACACAATTCTTGGCACTCTTCGTGTGTGTATCGACGTACTTTGTACAGAGAATAATGTATCTAAAATTTATCTCGGTATTCTAATGTTTTAATAAATGTTGCCATTAATAGATAATTAAACCACCGACATTTTTATAATTCTTTAACTCGTTAAACAAAATATTAATGGTGGACGGCTGGATGGATCAAAATCGGGACGGCTTCTTAAGGGCGCGTTCGTAATAAATCGGGCAACGACCGGGTTAAAATCGGATGCGCACCAAAACTATTTTACCGAACAAGATCGGTGATTGGAGTCACGTGGCAGCAGCGTGGGGATAAGCGAAACACTGGCGGTGGTTCGATATTCCACGAATTACACTAACTAAACCTTCACGGTTTTCTTAGTTGACGTCACAGTTTCGTTTGAATAAAGAACCAGTTCAGAGATCCAAGTCGCATGATTTAAGATGGAGGCATTCATAAATGTTTTAGCAGAATTATCCACAAGTTTGATTGTTAGCGAAGCAAACCATACAAGAAATGATTATTATATTAATGTATCCAGAGCCGGATTTATCTATAGGCCGAGTCTATATTAATATTATATATAGAATAGAAATATTTGCTTTTAATTTTTACAGAAACGTATAAAATATGTATCTAAATGCATGAAAATTGGAATTAATCAATAATAATTTATTATATGACTGATTTAAATAATAATTGAAAACTGTTTTCTGTTTTTCAGATTTAAAGACTGTGGAGCAGAAATTAAATAATAGATTGTATCATAAATTAGCAGATTTCATTGGTGATATGACTAAAATATTTGATAATTGTCGCTATTATAATCCACGAAATTCTTCATTTTACCAGTGTGCTGAAGTTTTAGAATCTTTTTTTGTACAGAAGATCAAATGTTTCAGACAGAGTATTACATGATGATTGGAAAATTTGTCTGCAATTTAAAGAGTTCATCTGGTCAAAAATTCTTCCAGATATATACAATATATATGTGCATAGTGCAAATTTATAGGCATCACGGTACCAGCTTTTAACCATCAGATATCTGATTTAGCCGGTGTTTTGATTCTATGCAGTTTATCTATAAACGAAATATTGAAGTGTGCAAGTGTCAAAAGACAAAGATGACTGATTCATTCCACATCAGAAATATAAAATGCTGTGATTGTGATCAAATGGCAGTTATATATGGGATTTGCAATAGTGTTGATGACTTTTTAACTTCATTTGAACTTATTGTAAATATTGGTCTATTCAAATTCATCAAATTCAAAATATAGGAGAAAGGATGCAAAATTTCAAGGCACAATAAATCACTTCATTTTCAGAGTGATTCTCATAAACAGTTGATAGCCAACTGAAACTTCAGTTTTTGGCTATATCACATGTGTATGTGAATTATGTGTAGAGATTTATATTGTGAATATCAAAAAGACAAACTCAGATGAAAACATCATTCTCCAAGTCCATATTAAATAACTCTGCAAAGAAAACCAATGTGTTTTGATAAATCGTCTGCAAACTTGCATAAACCTTCATCCCTGTAATGTAATCCCTAAAGTAATAACAAAACAAATAATATGGTAGTTTTGTAAGCATTTCTGTGCTGTACTATAAACAAAAACTTGAAATGTCATTTTCATGGGATGGATTATTTTTTTACAAAGCAGACAATGGAGTGGAAATTAAGGCACCAGTCCATCTTCAATCAGCACATGTATCAGTCTGTTTCATAAAGTTTTAATTCTCACATTTATAGATCCATCAGCGTGCTTCATTTTGTTTTCATGGCTGTATTTATTTAGAAAGACATTGACAATACCTAACCATTAGTAAGTCTTCATACCACTCTTCATATTGTTAAAAACTGTCCTTGCAGTTGTACAAACATTTATGTCATGCTGCTTTTCTGTGTTGAACAGAAGAAATCATATTCTGTTCTGTAGACAGTAACATTTCTTGATATTGTGTAAATGTCATTTGTATCTTTAATAAATTATCTACAGAGTGAATCCAGTCTCTTCAGAATACATTTACTCATGAATCATGACATGTGAAAAATTGTTAAAATGCATTATGTAAAGGGCCTAAATTCATTTAATATTAAAAAAAATCTTTAAAAATATTGACTAGATTTTTGATTGAAAAAGCTATTTCTTTGTATTTAAAAATTATTGCTAATGATGTATAGAGTTGTTCACATCATTTAAACATTTTATAGAATTTACAATGCATTTTGTTTACAAATGATCATTCGTTTTAACTGCAATGTTTAGCTAGTTAATAACTAAAAATAATCATTCATTAGTAAACAGAATGCATCTTCACTCCTATGAAAATCATTATTAGTACTGTAGGATATGAATTTTAATACTAATAACTCCTTTTTGGTTATTTTATTGTATTCATTTTAATTGTGAAGTTGCAGTTTATTTTTCTGACAAAAGAAATGTTGAAATAGTTGGAAAAAAGTCTGAAAAGAAAAACAATGTTAACATTACAAATAAATGAGTAAATTCTGTCCTATGTGCTATTATATGGATTTGTGGGAAGTTGGACGTCGTACTAAATACCAATAGTGAGATATCCAAAAATTTAGGGTATTTTCGACTTCCGTTTACATCAACTTAGGACCTCAGGGTAGATTCGATCCTAACCATAATAATTTTATCCTAATAAACTTGGCACAAAATTACAGAAATCAAAGACGAAAAAAAAATATTGCATCAGATTATTGTTCATGGATTCGTAGGCTAGTGAACTATGTTGACCAATCAGAAATTATTATAAATACGAAAAATAGCTGTAAGTCAAGTATTACCCTGTATTGTAATGTATTTAAGTTAGAATTTAATTTGGATTTAAATCTCAATGGATGCAAAAATGTATATCGTATTGAATTAATATCTATATAAATTTTACAGTGGATAATTGGTTAACGAACATAATCCATTCCAAGACAATGTTCGTTATCTGAATTGTTCATTAACCGATCATTGTCCGTTCCAAGACAATGTTCGTTATCCGAATTGTTCGTTAACTGATCACTCGTGAATACTAGTACAGTGGGTGATCGGTTAACGAACATAATCCGTTCCTAGACAATATTCGTTTCCTTAATACATTAGGTGATCAGTTAATGAACATAATCCGTTCCAAGATAATGGATATATATATATATACAGAGGGTGATCGGTTAATGAACATAATTCGTTCCAAGAAAATGTTCGTTATCCAAATTGTTCTAACGAACATAATCCATTCCAAGATAATGTGCATTATCCAAATTGTTCATTAACCGATCATCGATTTACCATAGGTTTTAATGGGAATTTGATTAATTCTTTCCGGAGACCCAAGAAAACATAAATAAAAAATTATATAATTTCTTATTACGTTTCTTATTGTAATAACAATAATATACAGTTTACATACATAGTCTTGCATTTAGTAATAATAATAATAATAATAATAATAATATATACATACATATTCTTTCATTTTAATCTATCATGTTTATTTTCCGATAAAGAATCTGTCCAATATCGATTGCTTTTCTTTCTCCTTCAGGATTTTTCGGAAGTGATTAATAGCATTATCGTGGTAGAGATCCCCAAGCCTATTGACCTGAACCTGGTATGGGTGCCATTCTAAGACCAAAAAATTGTAAAAATCATCTCTCTTATCTTCTTTAATAAATCTTTGATTTGTTTTACGTTGTCTCCGAGTTCATTTTAATCGGGAAAAATTACTGTTCTTCCATCCTTATCCATAACGCCACGAACGCGCAAGGCCTAAGTAGTCATTAATTAGATTAGTTAAGCTGAAATATCCTCATGGAATATTTTTATCTGGCAGTAGGTTAGTTAAGCCGAAATATCCTCATGGAATATTTTTATCTGGAGGTTTAACGAACGCGCAAGGCCTAAGCCTGTCATTCCGTTAGGTTCGTTAAGCCAGAAATATCCCATGAAAGGCCTAATAAGCCTGTCATTCCGTTAGATTAGTTAAGCCGAAATATTCTCATGCATATTTTTATCTGGAGGCGGCCACTTATAGAGCCGCCATCATCACAGGCTGATCAACACCCATGATGGCCCGGCCCGTTGAAACCCATCCTTCCGGTTGACTCCCAGTTCCCCCTCCTGAAAAATTGGAGGAGTGGGACCCTGGATCCTCCAGAATGTTAAGCCACAGCTTTACCACGCAGTCATTGGGCTGACCTGTCATTTCGTCAGTCCGCGGGTCCCACAGTTTGTTCTGTGAATTATTCGTTAATCTTTCGAAAAAGTGTTCGTTATCCAAACTGTTCGTTAACCGATCACCAACTGCTAGTTAAAAAAATTATTCACTAATTTATCTTCCCATTAAGTCGTATTTTTTTAAATATCGAATTTCAATTCCTTTTTTTATCCTGGTTGTTTTGCGATATCGGTATGACATTCGAATTCCTGTTAAGAATTTTATTCAGAAGAATACACCAGTCTATAGAACCCTAATATTTTTTTTTTTCTTTGCGTGACCTTTACTTCTTAATTTTAAATATAATTTTTAATAGGAAAACTGTTACACAATTTATAAAATAGAATACTTGAATTAAAAATCACTTTATTATATTTTTATACTTTATTCGTAAAATTTTAGTGGTGATATTAGATGTTATAGTTGATCTAGTAAATAACATAATTTTCATTTCTAGCATAAGAAAACTTGCTTCATATTATCATCAATATAATCTATTCATAATAGAATGTCATTCATGTTGGTTCTAAAATTCCTATTCTTCACTTTTTAATATTGAGGTCCAACGTAAAAATTCTTATTTTAGTAGTGTCGGAATAAATAGAAACTTTTTACAACCGCTGTAAGTATGGCTCATTTGCGTTATAAGTCGTGCAAAAAAAAAAAGATTTCACACCAATTAATTATTTTAGGATATTTATAATCTTTCTAAATTATTTATTTTTTGTAATAATTTATCGAAAAGTGAGTATTAATATTGATTTATGATTTAGATGACAACACTACGAGAGAGTTTACGATCGGTGGTAGTATTTTCTAATAATTAAGCGTTCTGCTTTGAGAAAGGTAATTTTGCCCTAATTAAATATAGATATACTGTACAGTCAAACCTCTTTATGCGGTTGGGTTTTGTGCGATGTTTTATGTGCAATTTTTTTGTGTAGTATATAAAAAACATTCCATCAAATGCATATGACGAATAAAAATTAATTAAAAATTATAATTAAAAAAAAAAACAATGCACAAAAACGGACCACATAAAAACAGGTTTGACTGGTATATCTCTCTCTTGGCGTTTCTCAGTTTTCATATTGACACACAAAATAAAACCATGAAATATAATTATTTAAGGTTTGACTGGTATATCTCTCTCTTGGCGTTTCTCAGTTTTCATATTGACACACAAAACCATGAAATATAATTATCTACAAAATTATACTTAGAATAGATATATAAATTATTAGAAATTTCAGAGGACCCATCCTGAAAAAACCTGCAAGTATGAGACCTGAAATCCAGCTTGGATCGTCCGTCATTATACGCGAATGCTTTAAAACGTGGCCATTTGGTCAACTTTTTAAGATCTAATACTATTGTGCGCTTAATAATAGTGTAAATGTTTTTAGGGTTTTATATGCATTAGTAAATAAGCTGTGATTTCGTTTTAATCGGTAGTTTAGAAGGTAACCGCCGCAATAACGAAGTATGCCTATATAGTGCTAAAAGTAAATACAATATAATGATTGGACAAGAATCTAGACTGAGTCCTGATCCTTGGCATCTATTGACGTCTATTGGACGATCATTCAAGAGAGCATATGCATTCTATGTATGGAGCATTTAAACTAGATTCTTATGTTTTAAAGCAGGGGTGTTCAACGTTTTGGCCTCCTTGGGTCACATTTGAAGAAAAAATTGCATAAAATATACTAATTCTAACGCTAGTTATTAAGCAGAAAGTTAATAAATAATACAATATATGATATCCATTATGACAACAATAAAAAATCATAATATTTTTTTTTATCTTTGACTTCTTTTCGTTCAGAAATATTTAAAAAAATCATTGAGCAGGTTAAGAAATCTTACGGGCCGTGTAGTATCAAAAAATGACGTTGGTATTTCCAGTCACGTGGTTCGCCTTCCTCTGGTTATTATACTCTGAGCCACCGACCATACTTATGCACTAATGCATTCGCGTAATCAACATTTTCTTCATATTGTAACTCGATCCAAATGATTAAATAAATAATTAATTATTCTCTTAAACGTCTTCCATGTTATTAATTGTTGATTTTCACAACATAATTACTTCCAACTAATATTAATTCAAAACACGTCACCATTACGACCAGACTGCTTCAATCGTGGCGGCATCGACGACAAAGAGCAATTCGCGGTAAGATTTATTTTTCTATCTTCCCATTTCTATATTATTTTTAAATTTCCTTTATTTCCGGGTCCTCGCAGGGGCGTAAAAATGCCAAAAGAACCACCTTTTTTGTCCTTTTCCCTATGAGGGTTATGTAATGACTTGTCCCCCGAATACGAAACGCACCCAAAGAAAACGAAAGTGAGAAAGCCAGATATGAGGCGGGCGAGCCCGCCGGGCGGTCCGAGTCCGTATGAGGCCCCACCGCAGACTCCCAGTGACGGATGTGGACACCGCCGGAGCAGTCCCGATTCCGTATAGGAAACCACCAGTCAGCCCCCAGTGAAGGACCTCAGAACCACCAACGCGAAGTGACCTCTTTAGGAGCCTTTTACTCCAAGCGGGGTCGGACGGTGGGTATATTCTTGCCCCCTACCCACAGGGGGGAAGAACCACCTAACCTATGTAATAAAATTTAAATAAATTTCAAATTTACGATAGCGTCGCCGTCTTTCGAACAAATATCCGATTAATAAATGGAAATTTCGGGAAATTGCCCTTCGTTACACCAACCGGTAAAATCTGGCTATGTGATCGAAATAGATTTTGGTCGATTTAGCGCGCATCTTTCCCCAGTGGATTTTGATAATATTCGCCAATTTCATTCAACTCGGATAATATATATACACACACAATATACAATAGTATAGTTCTGACCAATAGATGGCCAGATATAATGGAATATCGATCATTTTCGATAGAATTCGTTCTCTAGACACTCCCAATATTGTATATCCTACTGCATTTCCTTCGGATGGAATAACATCCTCCATAGAGCCTCAAAATAAGCGGATTTCTTCTTTCGATTATCTTACTATCCCGTTATAGATCATTTTCAATAAATCTGAAAAACGATCATTTTGAACACAGATTACTAATACAGATGGGACACTCAGCTAAAACAGGAAAATTTCAATACCACAGCGCCTCCTCAGTTAGGCGATTTAGTGTATTTTTTATTTCTTGAATGTAAAAGTTTTATAATTTTTCAAGACATTGATCAGCATTAATATTTCCAATATCATTAAATAATAAGGGATAGTTTGTTATTTTAAAATATAGAACTATATTGAATAATAATATTACGTATATCTGTTTCCCATAAGCAGCTTTGGTTTCTAGTAGCCATCTTGTTTTCTTGAGACGTTTGATCGTAGCTCGTGGATCAAGTTAGTGTTAGTTATTTATAAAAGGTATTTAGTGTAGATTGGAATCTATGGGCCATAAACACGAAAATAGGCATTTATAATATTATACAAGGTATTTTCTGTTGTGGGAGAGAACTCATCCGCTTAGGCTTACTAAATGTACTGTATATTAGTTATTTTGAAATGTTTTCATTATTATTATTTAATATCACTAATATATTTTTTGATATATAACTTCAGTTTGTACAAATATAAATTTTTAATAAAATTATAGTAATATATTGATAATTTTTTGTTAACAGATGACGCCACTTTCCATTCAGGGAGAATAGTAAGTGACGGGGCGAAACAAACCCTTCCACAGGCTGCCCACCCCTGAGGAGGGATCAGCTTGATGGCGGAGAACGGGGATCGACGGACCGGGCCCGGACACCATCATAAAAATTTTCAAGTGGAAAGCCGAAGCGTTTCCACATGGCCAATCCGGCCGACAATATATTGATATTATACGTTCTTTTCTGAAGCTTGAAAATAGAATATAATTATACGAACACGCAGTTTCATTAATGTTTAACAATTCGGAAAGAAATTGTTATCAAATTTGTATTGTAAATAT
This sequence comes from Olivierus martensii, assembly GCA_000484575.1. Lineage (NCBI taxonomy): Eukaryota > Metazoa > Arthropoda > Arachnida > Scorpiones > Buthidae > Olivierus > Olivierus martensii. Next base: position 10,432 of record AYEL01089361.1, on the reverse strand, counting down.
TTCGAATGTATAAAGTCTAAAATACGATTAAAAATCAACGTTTTGTTTTTAAAAATACATTAACTTTTTAAAATCGGAAATAAATCGAGAAGGTGGTATTCACATAACGATTATACAGGAAGTATAGCCATTTTTGTGATGTCATATCCCGACTTCTTTTATCGGCTTTGTTGATGATGACGTTTAACTGTTAGTAGCGCCTCTAAGTTAGAATCGTTCTAGCAATGTGATTGGTTCTTTATATAACTACGTCATTATGTAAAGTTACTATTAAAAGTATAAGAAGTATCCCATCTGTATTAGTAATCTGCGATTTTGAATTTTCGACAAACAGATGTATGAAATAAAATACGTCTTTTTTATTGCGCTTTATACCGCCTTCCACACGGCAGATACTAAATCGGTAAACATTCCGACACCGATCACGAGTTGGTTGGATTGGCAGGCTCATCTTGTATTCTGAGACAGGCCAAAGGCCCCTCCCCTGCTCTACCTACTAGGGTACTAAAGGATACTTATGTCTGCGAGAATAATCTCGGCTTAATCATTGCCTACCACTCAAGTGCGGACTCGCCTGCCACCCTTGGTCCACGAAGCGAATGAAGTACGAATACACCGGACTCGCTCGAGTTTGCCAGGCCTAGGGGTAAGACCACCGCATTTGTACCTCATGCTCTGTCTCGCCGAAGCGGTCTTAACTTGCAGAGAATCGTCTCCGTCCACAGAGAGAGCGAAAATACAAAGGGGCTGAACGGATTTGCTACTGTTTCTCCCATTATGGCAGATAACAAACCAGACAGAGCTGCCGCGTAAACGCAGCAGCTTGCTGGAAGGTCGGACGTGGCCAGGCCTTCCTGAGAACAGAACCCTAACTCATATTCGCAACGGCGGGGATGAACACGTATTACGGGAACCTTCCCTTCTTTGAAAGGGCGAGAATCTCCCCCGTTTCGATGTCCGATGCGGGACACTGTCAGCGCCTGACTGGTGGGCCGCCATGGAGACGATATCGACCAACGTCGTGCAATGGCCGCGCTCTGCCGCCTCGCCGCAACCGAATATCGCTAGGCTCAACTCAACGAGGTTTTGTGATTCCCTAGGGAAGCGAGCTTTCTCCTGGTCTGTGGATGAATCCAACCAGCCCAAGCCAGACCAAGTCTCGGGTGGGCACAGTTACGGCTTCTATCCCTCCAACATTCATTCCTTCGGCACGGTACGCCACCTTGGGATTGGGACCCTTTTAGAGGACTTTTACCTCACGCGAGGCATACGTCTGGCTGATTCTTAATCCCGGATCCGCAGGGACTCGGACGATCGAGTGGCGAATTATAGAGCATCTACCGGCGAGGGGTAGGTGCAGCCACGCATTATTGACCCTCTAGGAATTTCTTCACTAGAGGCAGCTACTGGGGGGGCGAGGGATGGTCCCAAGCCGGCCACTTTGCTGCTTGATCTCTCTACAGAAAGTTAAACGAGATCCGGGGCGAAATATCCGGCTAGGACTTCCCTGGGCAGTCTACTCGGATTTCCCACGCTCTTTTGACGAGCCGCTGGAGCGCACCGACGTCTGCACACGCCCCCTATGGCAACTCGTCTTCTCCTGAATTTCGCCAAGCAATTGGCAATCTCTTAGTTTATCTCTGTCACTATGGGCGTACCGACCCGGCAAGAAACAGATACAGGCATAATGACAGCCAGTAAGCCCTCGCGCCACGACAAGACGGGCACCCTCGAGAAGGGTCGGATAACCGACCCGGCAAGAAACAGATACAGGCATAATGACAGCCAGTAAGCCCTCGCGCCACGTCAAGACGGGCACCCTCGAGAAGGGTCGGATTGGCAGTGTGGAAAAGCTTCGGCTTTACACCATGGATCTAGTTTCGATTCTCACGTCTCATCACTTGGAAATATTTATCGTAGGGTCCAGGCCCGGCATCGATCTCCATCCTCCACATCAGCCTCACTCCCTACCATTTTGGACAGTTTGTGGAAGAGTTTATTTTGTCCCGCCACTTACTACTCTGACTGGAAAGTGGATTTATCTGTTATCTAAAAGAAGTGCATTACGAGCCTCCCAACTGTCAGTTTGTGAATAGGATTCTATTTTTATCAACAGGCGACATCACTTTCTATTCTATTTTTTTGCATGTTTTACGCCCCCTTTTCAATCAGGGAAATTACTAAGGGGGCGGGCCAGTTCCAATCAGGGGCTGCACCCACACCCGTAGAGGGGGGCCGAATGGTGGAGGACGGGGATTCACAGGCCGGGCCCGCCCTCTCGAGGGCGCCCTCCTTGACGTGGCGCGAGGGCTTACTTGATGTCACTTATGCCTAGATCTGTTTCTAGCCAGGTCGGTACGTCCATAGTGACAGGGATAAACTAAGAGGTGGCCAAATGCTTGGCGAAATTCGGGCAAAGACGACCCCCACACCGCCATAGGGGCGTGTGCAGTCGTCGGTGTGCGTTAGCGGTCGTCGAAAGGAAGTTAAGGCTGTATTCCACTTAAGGCGGATTCCCACTTTGGGTGTAGTCTGCAGCAAACGCAGAAAGGAGCTCGTTTCCATAGCAACGGAACCTGACCTCGCGGCCATTTGTTAGAAACGTAGACGTTGCTAGCTCCCAACGTCTGCGCTTCTATACAGCGACTAGTTGCAGATACTATCCAATCAGAGAAGTGTTTAGTATTAAACGAATTATACAATGGCGGTGATTGGTGGTTGATGTATTCCTATTCTTACCGACTATTGGTTGATGTCGTCAATTGTCAAACGCTTAATTGAATCATTGAATGGGAACGAATACCGGGCATATCGGCGTTTGTGACTCATCAGTCCGCGGTGGCGCAGCTCAAGTGGGAATCCGCCTTTATCTACTTTCAGCGGTAGCGGCCAGCGACAGCGGCTGTTGCTTTCGAAACAATCCCACAATTCACCTCTTCAGCAACGCGCCGCTAGATTTCAACATATTGAAAATTTGACGCTATCACTTAATTTTGCCGCTTTCAATATCCAATGAAAAAACAATATTTGTATGACGATGGATATGGTTATGCACGTGTCGATAAGACGCGTGGTTATTACCTGACAAATATGGACGACGTAGAAAGAAAAGAAATGCTTATAGAAGTAAGAAAATAACATATTGATACGATGCGGTATGCATGGAATATAGATACGATTTGATAATGTTTTTAGCTAAGTGTCCCATCTGTATTAGTAATCTGTGAATACAGCCTTAACTCGCACTTCGCGAACAAGAATTGAATTTTTAATTTTATTTATCAAATTAATAAGTAAGAAAATAATATGGATACTTAAACTTAATAACGGCATAGAGTTCGATCTTTCTGTCGATTCTAAAAGTAACGATGCTGCACGAAGCGAGCATTTTCCACCATTTTATTTTTTTTTTAATGCGAAAAATGCAACAACTCTTTGGATTGGTCGTGAATTAAATGCAATGCTCCATCGCATATTTCAGCAAATAGTTGAATATTACAAACATTATAAGTTATTGTCGATTCATATAAAACGCAATAGTTGGTAAAAAGTAACTCGCACTTGGCGAACAAGAATTGAATTTGTAAGTTTATTTATCAAATTAATAAGTAAGAAAATAATATCGATACTTAAACTTAATAACGGCGTAGAGTTCGATCTTTTTGTCAATTCTAAAAAGTTTCGATGCTGCACGAAGCGAGCATTTTCCGCCGTTTTATTTGTTTACATGTGAAAAATGCAACAACTCTTTGGATTGTTCAATGAGTCCGATTACGTTATTGGTCGATTTTTCACTACCGCAGCGATGCTTTTTACAGTGGAATTGGTTTGTCGTTAAGCGTCGAAGCTACCGCTGAAAGTAGACAAATGGAATGTGGAATTGGTTTGTCGTTAAGCGTCGACGGCTACCGTTGGCCGCTACCGCTGAAAGAGGACAAATGGAATACTGCCTTTACTCCCCTGAGTAGACAGCCTCCGGAAGTCCTAGCCGAATAATTCGCCCAGATTTCGTTTGACTTTCTATAGAGAGATCCAGCAGCAACACTGGCCGACCTGGGACCGTCCCTCGTCCCGGCCCCTAGTGAAGAAATTCCTAGAGGTCGGTAGTGCGTGGCTGCACCCACCGCTCGCTGGTAGATGCTATGTAGTTCGCCACTCGACCGTCCGACGTATGTCCCGCGTGAAGTACAAGTCCTCTACAAGGGTCCCAATCCCAAAGTGGCGTACCGTGCCGAAGGGATGAATGGTGGAGGGATAGAAGCCGTAACGGTGTCCACCCGAGACTCAGTCTGGCTCGGGCTGATTGGGTTCATCCACAGACCGGGAGAAGATTGCTTCCCTACAAAAAAAAATGGAATACAGCCTTAACCCGGCTGGACGGCGGGATATTTACGGTCCGCTATCTGGGTGGTGTTTTTCCTACCAGGCGGCGGGCCGGTAAAAATCGGGGAACTCGGTTAACGGCCGATGGTTTCGGACCTCCGTCCGGGTGGAAAATTACGGCCCAAGGCCGAGAATTCGAATGTACATAACTTAGGGCGAGTCGTAGTAATTTTAACCATAAGCTTTACCAGTTAGTCCCGTCATTCCTCGCGGGTGGAAATAGCGGTGGGACGGTACGGCCGGCCGCCCTTCTCCACCACTGTTAAGGTGATGGCGTTATTTCGGTGGCCGGGTCCATTATTACTAATACAGATGGGACACTTCCTATACTTTCAATGGTAACTTTTGAAAATGAAATACAGATGGGACACTTCCTATACTTTCAATGGTAACTTTTCAAAACACGTAGTCATATAAAGAACCAATCACATAGCTTAGATGTAACTTGGATGGCGCTATTAACAGTTAAACGTCATCATCAACAAAGCCAATAAAAGAAGTCAGGATATGACATTGCAAAAATGGCTGTACTTCCTGTATGATCGTTATGGCGAATACTACCTTCTCGATTTATTTCCGATTTTAAGAAGTTAATGTATTTTCAAAAGCAAACGTTAATTTTTAATCGTATTTTACACATTATACATTCGAAATATTTATAATACAAATTTGATAACAATTTCTTTCCAAATTGTTAAACATTAATGAAACCCGTGTGTTCATAAAATTGTATTCTATTTTCGAGCTTCACAAAACAACGTATAATATATTAATATATTTTATTGAAAATTTATATTTGTACAAACTGAAGTTATATATCGAAAAATATATTAATAATATTAAATAATAATAATGAAAGCATTTCGAGAAGATTGCTTCCCTAGGGAATCACAAAACCTCGGGGAGTTGACCCGAGCGATATTCGGCCGCGGCCAGGCGCCAGAGCCCTGCCATTTCACGGCGTCCTTCGATATCGTCTCCATGGCGGCCCACCAGTCAGGCGCTGACATTGGGCTGCATCGGGGATCGAACCGGGGGAGATTCTCGCCCTTTTCAAGTTGGGTTGGACCGCGCGGTCACGCGTTCCACCTTCCCGATACGATTATTAGTAAGGGTTCTGTGTGAAAGGAATGCCCGGCCTCGTCCGACCTTCCGACGGGCTGCTGCGTTTTCGCTGCGGTTGTGCCCGAACTAAGATGTCCTAAAGCGATCTCCTACTTAGGAGAATTAGTAGCAAATCCGTTCAGGCTCTGTTTTTCTCACTTCTCAGTAAGGAAGGTTCGGACTTCTCCATCCTTTCGGCCCGCTGCCGGCGTTTTACGTCGCGGTAGCGTCTGAACAGGTGTTCTTGGAACACACAGTAGTAGCAAATCCGTTCAGCCTCTTTGTGTTTTCGATCCCTCTGTGGACGGAGACGATTCTCGGCAATGTAAAGGTCGCTTCGGCGACACAGTGCACGAGGTACGGATGTGGCACGGCAATTTAAGGCCACGGGTGGGCTGGTTTTCCGCAACAAATTCTCTCAAATCGGAGTATGGTGGAAGATACGGCTAGGCGCCATTCTTTTTCCATTACTAATCTAGATGGATATTATGCTACAACCAAAAGTTTCTGGGTACACGGATATATGTATTTATCACCCTTTGGCCCATCCATTTTTTCCACAATAATTTGAATTTATTATTATTTTTTGTTTATCCGAAAAATGATGTTGGGATTAATTCTGGCGCCCCACTAGGGAGGCGCCAGCCTATGGTCAGGGGGCGGGTAAGAATTTTAACAAACATCAATTTTCAGACAGACCAGCGAAAATTGAATTCAAATTGGTGTCGGAAAAAAATCGGTAAAAGGGTCATAAATACAGTACACATATTCGTATATCCACAAACTTTCCTCTGTGGCTATTTTAGAGACAAAATATCCATTGGTTTAGCGGTTGAAAGAATTTCGAGTAGCCATATCACCCGATTTGAGAGAATTTATGCCGAAAAACCAGCCCATCCATAACGTTAAATATTATATTGTATTAATTGTGTATTCTATTTTTTGTTTATTTTTTCTGTCAGATTTGTTTAATTGTATTAAAAATTATTATACCAAAATAAATATATATTTTTTATGTATAAGAACTTTATATATACAAAATATGGTATATTGTTTTGTAATATTAAATTAATTAAATTGTAAGTAGAAAGTATTTTTAAATTAGACTGTTATGAAAATGAAAGGGCGTACCAATTTTTTAGGTAAAAAGGAGGCGCAGAAACAAAAAGTTTGAAAACCACTGATATATAACATACACACACACACACACACATATATATATATATATATATATATACATACTTCAAAATAATTTTGTAAATGTTTATGCATAAATCAATTCTGCAAAAATTTACAATTTTCTTGTAATTTTTCACGTACATATTTATTATTTGAAAATGGTGTTTAAAAAAATACCATTTTCAAATTCCTTACTCTCGATGAAATTTTTCTCGATAATCGGAGTATCGACGTATTTAAGTAAGCGCCCATAGAGTTGGCCATCACCATCTTTTAGTCGGTCGCTTTTTTTGCATCTTTTACGCCCCCTTTCCAATCAGGGAGATTACTAACAGGGCGGGGCCAATTCCAACCGGAGGCTGCACCCACACCCGTGGAGGGGGCCGAATGGTGAAGGACGGGGATCGACGGGCCGGGCCCGGACCCCATGATTACAAATTTTCAAGGGGTGGGACCCGGGATTCGAACCCGGGTCCTCCAGAGTGGAAAGCCGAAGCGTTTCCACGCGGCCAATCCAGCCGACATAGTCGGTCGTAAAGTGGTAAGCAGTTAGTTAAGGCCACCGATCGCTACAATATATTGGCGCTACAATTCGGCGCCAAAATTTACCAGGTCATTTTAAATGAGTTTTATCTGCATTTTTAATATTTACTATGATTCCAGTTCCACATCTCCAGTATTTCAGGAGGGGTCTGGGCCCGGCCTATTTTTTTTTGTTATCAGATGACGCCACTTTTCATTCAGGGAGAATACTAAGTGACGAGGCGAAACAAGCCCTTCCACAGGTTGCCCACCCCTGCGGAGGAGGTCAGCCGGATTGTGGAGGACGGGGATCAACGGGCCGGGCCCGGACCTGGGGCGAAACAAGCCCTTCCACAGGCTGCCCACCCCTGCGGAGGGGTACAATTGTGGAGGACAGGGATCGACGGGCCGGGCCCGGACCCCATGATAAAATAGCTTGGTCAGTCGTATCTTAACGGCTTTATGTCAATAGATGACGTCATTTCAGTTCTGGAAAAATACTAAGTAGTGGGACCAAATCAACACTTCCACCAGCTCCCATCCCCGCGGAGGGGTTAGCCTGATGGTGGAGGAGAGGATCGACGGGCCGGGCCTATGAATGTACAGGTGTAGACGTAGCGCGTACGGGTAATTCTTCCCGCAGCATCGACTGGGGCTCCTTTCGAAAGGTGACTGATTTTAACAGGTTATTTTTTCAAAAGATGACGCAATTTACTACTCAGTAAGAGTAATAAATGGAGAGACAGGATCGCCGGATTGCCGGGTAGAAACGCTTCTGTTTTCGACTGTGAGGACCCGAGTTCGAGTCTGGAACTCGGGTCCTCACAGCCCAGACCCCTTGAAAATATCTATCATGGTGTCTGGGCCCGGCCTCATCTCTTATTCTGAGACAGGCTCAAAGGCAGCTCCCCTGCTGCACCTACTAGGGTACTACAGAGTGCGTACGTCTGCGAGAATAATCTCGCCTTAATCATTGCCTGCCACTCTTGTGCGAACTCGCCTGCCACCTCTTGGTCACAGCGAACGAAGCACGAATACGGCAGTCTCATCAGATTTCCAGGCCTAGGGGTTAAATATGTTGTATTCGATGGTTGGTTGTATTAAACCACGTATTCTATTTTCGTTTTTTTATAAGATTGTTTAATTGTATTAATAATTATTATACCGTAATAAATATGCATAGTTTTTATGTATACGAACTTTATTTATACAAAATATGGTAGGTGGATTGATAGTTTTAAATGGTCGGTAGAAAATATTTATAAAATTAGACTGTGACGAAAATCGGAGCGTACCAATTTTTTATGAAAGAAAGAGGGCACAGACACACCGAGTTTGGTAACCACTGTTTTAAATAATCGGTTTCCGTTAAATGCGAAAATTTCTTACATACAGCTAATATGTTTTTCTCGTACTTCCATCTTTTTAGTAAGCGGCTTTGATTAGTCGGCCGGATTGCCCGCGTGGAAACGGTTCGGCTTTCCACTCTGGAGGACCCGAGTTCGAATCTCGGGTCCCACCCCTTGAAAATATGTGTCATGGGGTCCGGTTCCGGCTCGTCGATCCCCGTCCTTCACGATCCGGCTGACCCCTTCCCAGGGGTGGGCAGCCTGTGGAAGGGCTGTTTTCGCCCCGCACTTAGTACTCTTATTGAGTGGAAAGTGGCGCCATCTGTTGTCAAAAAAGCGGCTTTGATTAGTATTATATTCGTAAAGAATGAATAATCAGTGTCGGCCGGATTGGTCGCGTGGAAACGCTTCGGCTTTCCACTCTGGAGAAACCGGGTTCGAGTCTCGGGTCCCACCCCTTGAAAATATTTATCATGGGGTCTGGGCCCGATCCGTCGATCCCCGTCCTCCACAATCCGGCTGACCCCTTCCCAGGGGTGGGCGGCCTGTGGAAGGGCTTGTTTCTCCCCGCCGCATAGTAATCTATTAGAATGAAGTGTAGCGTCATCTGTTGACAAAACAAATTGAATAATTAATTAACTTGAAATTAAGGAGATGTATATCACAAGATACAAAACTTGTTTTAGGCCCCTTTGTAGAATGGCCTTTATTAAACATCTTTTTACATCGCACCGATCGAACAATCATAAATTCCAAAAAATTTTTACTTTAAAAATCCTTTAGCAGTTAACCGTGGAACAAAATGCATTTCGGCTTTAACGCCCTCTTCAGTTGTATAAACACATGTTAACTGCAATAAATTTACATAAATTTTACAAAAATAAATTTTTAACATATTTAACTAAAAAATACTATTTTAATTACCTTTAAATTTTAAAATTTTCCCTTTAAGTATATAAATCCCAAACAAAACTTCTTAAAAATTAAACAATTGTTATCTCGATGCATATTCCTTTTTTAACAGTCATTGTATAATTAACTTGAAATTAAGGAGATGTATATCACAAGATACAAAATTTGTTTTAGGCCCCTTTGTAGAATGGCCTTTATTAAACATCTTTTTACATCGCACCGATCGAACAATCATAAATTCCAAAAAATTTTTACTTTAAAAATCCTTTAGCAGTTAACCGTGGAACAAAATGCATTTCGGCTTTAACGCCCTCTTCAGTTGTATAAACACATGTTAACTGCAATAAATTTACATAAATTTTACAAAAATAAATTTTTAACATATTTAACTAAAAAATACTATTTTAATTACCTTTTAAATTTAAAATTTTCCCTTTAAGTATATAAATCCCAAACAAAACTTCTTAAAAATTAAACAATTGTTATTTCGATGCATATTCCTTTTTTAATTAATTTTAATAATTTTTTAAATTTTTTAAATTTTTAATTTTTTTTTTTAAATTATTATTTTATAGAAAAAATTTATTTTTGCAGTTAACATGTGTTTATACAACTGAAGAGGGCGTTAAAGCCGAAATGCATTTTGTTCCTCGGTTAACTGCTAAAGGATTTTTAAAGTAAAAATTTTTTGGAATTTATGATTGTTCGATCGGTGCGATGTAAAAAGATGTTTAATAAAGGCCATTCTACAAAGGGGCCTAAAACAAATTTTGTAAATTGAATAATTAGTTAGCCCACGGCCAAACCTTCTATCTAAGGTATTTGAGGTCATCATTTAGAGTCCCTAATATTATATACAGTGACTCTCATGGTTATTCGTACGAATAGTGAAATCTTTATTTATCCGTAATTAAAAATATATAAAAGTAATTCATCGTGTTTATTTTATTATTAATAATTTATTTATCCTGTCAAAAGGAAAT
>AYEL01089358.1:0-90887 GCA_000484575.1 Olivierus martensii | reverse complement strand
TCTGATTTACATTTAATATTGTTTTATTTAACTCTCTTATTCGAATGTAAGTTCTTACTTTTATTAAACGAACTATAACTTTATAAGGAATGCAAAAATTAAAAAATTTTCTAGTTTGGATACAATTAATTTGGCCACCTTTTGAATGATAAATTTTTCACATTTATTTTAGTTCCATGAAAGTTATGACCCACAGTTTCATTCAGAATAGTTGATTTATTTTTCTAAACATTTTCTTTATCATCTATAATTCCCTACTCTTCATTCTAGCTTCATTTTGCAAATATTTAACATTCTTCTTTAACTGTGATATTTTTTCATTCAATTCGCTTCTGATAATTCTTCTGTAGCAGTATCATTCTTCTCAACGATATATTCATTTTCCTCCTCCATTCTTATTTCGACTTTCAGTTTTTGCTTCATCAGCTAGAAATAGCTTATTAATTAATGTTCTTTTGGCTCTTTTAACTCTTCTTTCAGCATGCAGCAGTTTTTCGATAAAAGGTGCATACACTATTATTTTTTGATTCAGAATTATTTGTCGATGAACTGCGAGCTACTTTACTATTTGGCAAGTGTAATGTAGGAACAGCATCATTTTCAATTTTCTAACTCCGTTTGATGAGTACTTTAATAACATTTGTTGAAGTGATTTTACAAAGTCATCTTTTTTTAAATAAATAGAACAAATACGAGCTAAAATAATAAAAGCATAATTTCATTTTAAATTATACTAATATTGGCAATCACCTAGTTTACGTTCGTAAAATAAAAAAGAGACGAATGAAGATTATTTGCAGTCGAAAATTCGATTACAGATAATTTTCCCTCGTGTTTTTATTTTACGAAAGTTATCTAACATTTATCCTTGTCCTTACCATCTTTAGAAACCTATGCATCTGGAAACCTTTCTTTTTTGCATCTCTACTATGATTGGAACACCCAAAAAAACACAGATGACCATTTTGTCTTTTATTTACTAAAAATCGCCGTAAAACTTGCCGTAATACTAAAAACAATCACACAACTCGAGCAAACAACCACCTGTTATCACTGAACGGGGGTGCCAGGTGACGTCAGATGCGCAGATCATACAAAAATCAGTCAGGCTTTAACCCCACCTTTCTTTTTCCACCATCGGTTAGAGGCTGTTTCGTCTCGAAGATTAAAGAAGAGATCTGTAGAACTGTCTCGGTGGACGAAGAAAGTTGCTGAAGGCTGTATGCCCAGGAGGGGATCACGATTCCAATCGACGTTCTCTCTGGGACTTTCGATGCGTTAATCTATTCCAGCTATAAACTATGCGTTTCCTTTATTGGTGATGCACAGGAGGGGATCACCAATAAAGATGAGGGCGAGCTCACTTGGCTCTCGGTTAAGAACAAAGCTTTGTGTGCATTAGGTGGCAGTCCTGGATGTTGGAATGGCACTCATTATCCCAGATGCGGCATTTCAGTGGTTCCCACACTGGTGGCGGAGGAACATATGAGCCTAGATCGAGAAACCGGATTCCTGCTTCTCTCGTCCAGTTAGCTGCGTAGTATTCAAATGGTGCCAAGGTGTGCTGGCCAGCGATACTGTTGATTTCATTATATGTCGGAGATAGAATCAGATGGCGTGTAGACGGAAACTGATGTCAAGTGGTAACACTCCAGCCTCCACTAGGACTGTCAGTGATAGTCATACGAGGAAGACCTAGTGCCACTTTCAACGCCGTTAGGTACATCGGAATGAGTCGATTTAACGTGGATACCGGAGCCGTAGCTAGGAGAGGGGATCCATATAAAGCTATCGCTCTGATGGTAGAGGGCACGATTTGGAGCAGACGAGAAGCACGGGCGCCTAGATGAAGAGAAGACTCGTAGGTACTGGATCGCTTTTCCTACTTTTGTCAGCAGATATTCTACATGTCCTGCCCAGGTGAACGAATTGGTAAATATCACTCCAAGGATTTTCTGTTGGCCGATCTGAGGAATGTACGAGTTATCTAGGATGAGCTTCACTGGTGGACGTTGGTGTTTTCGAGACGTCGAGTACCGCGCATTTAGCTGCAGAGAAACGGAGGCTCCATTGGTTTGCCCAGTATTCTAACGCTGACAAAGTTCGCTGAAGGCGAATGATCGTGAAGTTTTGGTTCGGTCTTGCTGCAATCATGAAAATATCATCAGCGTATGCTATACAGGTCACGCCAGCTGGGATATTTTTCCATAGATCTATTAGGTAGTATGTAAACGGAATCGGAACGAGAACAGTGATGAAATGGGCGGGGAGAGGAGAGGACTCCCCTCCAGCGGATCCGGCACCTGTGGTAACAAACAAACTGCCGTAATCAAACAAGAGCCCTCCCGTTGATTCCTAGTTTGGATAGTTCTGTAATGAGTGTTGCCTGGCAGACTGAATCATAAGTACCCTCTAGGTCGAGGTTAACGATGTATGCCCAATGATGATGAGCCCTGGCTATCGTTATCAATCTTTGAATAGTCACTAAGGCTTCCAGTGTGCCTCGATGAGGAAGGAAGCCAAACTGCAGGTCTGGTATTTGTTTTATAGTTTCTAAATGATGAAGCAGACGTCTTAAGAGCATACTCATGTTGTATTCTGAGACTATAGCCAAAGCTTTTCCCCTGCTCCACCTACGAGGGTACTACAGGGTACTTAGCAAAGCTTTTCCCCTGCTCCACCAACTAGGGTACTACAGGGTACTTACATCTGTGAGAATAATCTCGGCTTAATCATTGCCTGCACACTAGGTGCGGACTCGCCTGACCACCACTCTGATCCACAAAGCGGAACGAATACGAATACGGCGGACTCGCTCAGGTTTGCCAGGCCTAGGGGTAAGAAAGCCGCATTCGTGTCTCGTACACTGTGTCGCCGAAGCAACGAAATACGAATACGGCGGACTCGCTCAGGTTTGCCAGGCCTAGGGGTAAGAAAGCCGTGTCTCGTAGTACTAAGGGCTCATGTCGTATTCTGAGACTATAGCCAAAGCTTTTCCCCTGCTCCATCTACTAGGGTACTACAGGGTACTTAACGTCTGCGAGAATAATCTCGGCTTAATCACTGCCTGCACTTAGGAGTGGCCTCTGGGCACTTTTTTGGAGCATAAGGGCCGAGAATCGCCTCCGTCCACAGAGGGAGCGGAGACACAAGAAGCGTGTATTTGCTAAAGACTGGCGCTCATTAGAGAGCGACCGGACAGTCCCCGATGGGATCGAAAACTCAACGGTTTTCTCACATCAAGTTCTCCCAAAAATGGGAAATTCTTAGGACACCAAAGCTCGGGAACAACCGCCGCGAAAATCGCGACAGCCCGCCTGAAGATCGGAAGAGTATAGTATACCCGAATCTTCCACAAGAGCAGAACCCTTACTAATAATCGCACGACCAACCGACCCAACTTGAAAAGGGCGAGAATCTCCCCCGGCTCGATCACCGATGTAACCCACTGTCCGCGCCAGACTGGTGAGCCACCGACAAGAGCAGAACCCTTACTAATAATCGCATCGGATGGGCGGAAGGCATGACGACCAGCCGTCCAACTTGAAAAGGGCGAGAATATCCCTCGGTTCGATCACCGATGTAGCCCACTGTCCGCGCCAGACTGGTGGGCCACTATGGAGACGATATCGACAGACGCCGTGCAATGGCCGGGCTCCTGGCGCCTTGCCATGATCGAATATCGCTCGGATCAACTCCCCGAAGTTTTATGATTCCCTAGGAAGCGAGCTTCCCCGGCCTCTGGTAGAACCCAATCAGCCCGAGCAAGGCCAACCCTCGGGTAGGCACCGGAACGGCTTCTATCCCTTCAGACCGGTACAACGCCTTGGGAATTGGGACCCTTATAGAGGACTCGTACCTCACGCAGGGCATACGTCGGACCAATTCTTAATCCCGGATCCGCAGGGACTCGGACGATCGATTTTTTTTTTTGTCAACAGATGAAGAGTAAGAGTACTGTCCGCGCCAGACTGGTGGGCCACCATGGAGACGATATCGACCGACGCCGTGCAATGGACAGGCTCCTGGCGGCCGGATTGGCCGCGTGGAAACGCTTCGGCTTTCCGAAGTTTTATGATTCCCTAGGAAGCAAGCTTCCCCGGCCTCTGGTAGAACCCACTCAGCCCGAGCAAGGCCAACACTCGGGTGGGCACCATAACGGCTTCTATCCCTTCACCGTTCATCCCTTCGGACCGATACAAGCCTTGGAGATTGGGACCCTTATAGAGGACTCGTACCTCACGCAGGGCATACGTCGGATCGCCCTTATAGAGGACTCGTACCTCACGCAGGGCATACGTCGGATCAATTGCACGCAGGGCATACGTCGGATCGATTCTTAATCCCGGATCCGCAGGGACTCGGACGGTCGAGTGGCGAACCAGAGCATCCATCAGCGAGGGATGGGTGCAGCCATGCTCTACCGACCCTATAGGAATTTCTTCACTAGGAGCAGCTAACTGGGGGCCGGGGCTCGGGCCTTTCAGTCAAACGAGATCCGAGGGCGAATTATCCTGCTAGGACTTCCCACGGCTTGTCTACTCAGGGCACCACTCCCTTTCGACTCACCGTAGACACACCAACGTCTGCACACGCCGAGCCTTCTGTGTAGGGTCGGTCTTTCGCCAGAGTTTCGCCTAACATTTGGCAACCTCTTAGTTTCTCCCTGTCATTATGGACGTATCGGCTTCGCCAAGCATTTGGGCAACCTCTTAGTTTCTCCCTGTCACTATGGATGTATCGGCCCGGATATACCAACCTCTTAGTTTTTCTCTTTGTCACTATGGACGTATCGGCCCGGATATACAGATACAGGCATAGTGACAGTCGGTAAGCCCTCTCGCCACGTCAAGGCGGGCGCCCTCGAGAGGGAGAGCACTCATGGCTCATATCTTCTCTTGTCACACGATTGCAGAATATTGGATGTCCCCGTGCAGTCTACGTGCAGTTCAGAAGAGAACTATCACAGGCCGCAATGGAACGATATCGACCGATGCCATTGATCAGCTAGCACGGGCGCCTTGTCGAGGCCGAATATCGCTCGGAGTGATTTTTTTTTCAACAGATGACGCCACTTTCCACTCAGTAAGCGTGCTAAGTGGCGGGGCGAAACAAGCCCTTCCACAGGCTGCCCACCCCTGCGGAAGGGTCAGCCGGATTGAGGAGGACGGGGATCGACGAGCCGGGCCCGGATCCCATAATAAATTTTTTCTAGGGGTGGGACCCGAGACTCGAACCCCTCCAGAGTGGAAAGCCAAAGCGTATCCATGCGGCCAGATTCCATGGAATTTGTTCATCTCTCTCGGGAAGCCACAAAAACATAAAGTACTTTATGTTAAGCAAATTTTTTCTAGGGGTGGGACCCGAGACTCGAACCCCTCCAGAGTGGAAAGCCAAAGCGTTTCCATGCGGCCAGATTCCATGGAATTTGTTCATCTCTCTCGGGAAGCCTAATACCTGCTACAGACACAAAAACATAAAGTACTTTATGTTAAGTATTAAAGTAATTTAACATAAAAGTACTTTAAGGTTGATTTCAGACACGTTTTTGGAATTTTTGTTAGTATTCGCCATCTAGTGGGAAATTTTATAAACATGATTGTAAACAACGTGTAGTCAGCTATAGTAATAATGGATGACGATATAAAATATCATTTTTCTGAATTATTTCAATTATTCCTAGTCAAAAACTGGGTGCCCTCGAGAGGGCGGATAAGATGGGCTCGACACTACCGTTAGTTTCGACCGTTAAAACGTTCTTAACGGTTAAAGTTAGGCCGAAACACGGAACGGGTTTCCAACCCGGGCCGGTCCACCGGACACCGATGGTACGGCCCCGGGTAATTATTCTAATTTTTTTGGCCGAATGGCCGGCCGGCCCACCTGGGTAGTAGGGCGGTTTAGCCTTAATTCCGCGGCTACTTCCCCTAGTTTTTTGGTCTGGAAGGCGGCCACCCGCGCGTTTACCCACCGCTCCCGTAATTTTTCCCAGTGCCCACGCTACCCCGGTATTCGGCCGTGACGCCCAAATTAAAGACGTGGGATCCGGTGGTCCCCATCCAGGCCTTTAACCTCCGATTTTCGCCGCTTTAATCGGCACCGGGTGTAAAACCCCGATGCCGATTTTCCGGTAGGAAATAGACGAGGCCGACTATTTTATCGGTTTTCGGCCCGGAAACCGGAAAAAGGCTTTAATTCCGTTTTCGTTTCCCCCGTCCAGGGTATACCGACGGTTTCTTAGATGGTTCCCATTTTAGGCCGGTGTGAGCCCATGGATTCTGGGCTTTTAATTTACGCCATCTACCGGGTTAGCGGGTTATAATTAAACGGAAAGTTACTAATTATAGATAGGCCGGAACGGAGACGAAACTGCCGTTTTTCGGGTAGTATAATCCCCGCCTAAATATTGGCGGGCTAATAAACGTTTCCGTTATTGGTGGGCCGGAGACGGTAGTCATTTCGGTCCGGATTCTTTTTTACCGTTTGCCGGACGGAGAAACTCTCGAAGGTCTCGAGAGCCGCGTTTTTAAATGACCACTCGATTCGAATAGGAAAACTGGTTTTATCGGAAAAGTAAACAATAATTACTGACACAGTTCGCGGGAACTAGTTGATCAATAAATAGAGCGCGAAATAGTTCTGATAAACAAAAAACGGTGGAGGGATTCTTATCCTTTCCGACCGTATAACGTCCGCGCCGAATATTTGGCGGGGAAAGGTGGACGGCTTTTACACCCGACCTAGACGTTATACCGGCTGCCTATCCGCGCGGTTTATCTAGGCTGAGCCGTTTCCCAGCCCCCGGTTTCGTCTTTCCGGGCTAGTTCGACGCCCTCGGCCACCCGCGTCTTCGGCGCGAGGCCACTAACTCGGGATCCACCGCCGAACGAGGGGGAAACTCGGTCTGGAAAGACTTTTCTTTGTCGGGCAGTTTTTACCGGTCCGCGTAAGTTTCCTTAGTAAAACCGTCGCCATAAAAACTGTTCAGTCCACCTTGATCTTGAGAGTGCGTTGTCCCAGTTTTAACCACCGCGGCCGTATCGCAAGTGGGTCGAGCGCGATGATTGGGTGACGTCGTCTTTATAAGTGAACCATCGCGGGACCGCCGCCGTATTATATGTACCTAACGGAGTAACGTATATAAGTGGCAGCCCAGATATAGCTACGGATACGTATCGAACGGCCGACAGCCACCGGGTGAGTAGCGCCGGCGCGCCCGTTTGGCGGAATCCCTTCCGACCGTATTTATTAATTAGGTGTATATTTTTAATTTACAGGTATTATGAGGTGGTCTATACTGACCCTGTTGTCGTTATCTCTGCTGGCCGGGCCCCACCGGGCCAAGCCCACTTGGCCCAAGCACATCAAGTACATCATCAAGGAGAAGCCGCGACTGATTACCATTCCGCACCACGTGCCCTGGCCCAAACCCATACCCATACCCAAACCGGTACCGGTACTCAAGTCGCTACCGGTGGCCAAACCCGTACCGGTGCCTCACATCGTGCCGGTGATCAAGCACATCCACAAGTACGTGCCGGTACCCAAAATCGTGCCGGTTGTCAAACACGTGCCGGTACCCAAGCCTTATCCCATTCCCAAAGTGGTGCACGTGCCCAAACCGGTGATAGTACCGGTGCCTAAAACCGTTCCGGTGCCTAAGCCCTTCCCGGTACCGGTGCCGGTCAAGGTGCCCAAGCCGTACCTGGTGCCGGTGCACAAGTTCGTACCGGTGCCGGTACCCAAACCCGTCCACGTCAAAGTAGAACTGATTCGGGAGAAGCCGATAGTCATCAAAAAGCCGGTGCCTATCTAGTAAGACGTAGTTTTTATTTATCTAACATTTTCTTATAAGTGGAGGCGGAAGCGCCTAATCCGCGCGGTAAGCTACTTCCATCTTCTAACCCTTTTTTAATTTTTTCAGTCTGGAAGAGAAGAAGTATCATCACCACGGCTGGCACGGATGGTAAAGGGGGTGGTCGGAAAAATCGGATCTTCTAGCCGGTGGCACCGCTATAACAACTTTTAAGGTTTTTCGGTCCGGTACCATTAAAGAATTTGTGGATAGAAGAACGCAGCCGTCGACTACCGCATTTCCTGGATATGGGCTTCGACCCATATATCTCCAAATTTTCCCCAACAATTTTTCCTGGTGTGGGATAAACCAGCTGTTTCTTCAGAAGTAATAACGGCAGATTCGTCTCCGAGTCCGTCGACCCCGGTGGGCAAATTTCACTTTTTGTAAATATTGTAACCGGCCAAGGTGGTCCGTCCGACTGAACGGTTAACACTTTGTACAGATTTGTTTCGCTTTGTATATAGACTTACCGACCACAATAAATTTATATATTTTTTCACGCAACTTTATCCTCTGTCTGAATTTATTTTAACCGTCCGGCTGGATAAATAGATAAGAAGAGTTAACGACTAGCCAATTAAGTGACTCCACCGAGTTTATTAAAGGCCTTAATTATCCAGAGGCCTTCGGTATTAAGTATACCGGCCGGCCACTTTCCCGGTCGAATATTTTTAGAGAAACGGACCGTCCGTCTAAACAGATAAACCGGCCGGGCTGCCAACATTTACCGTAGCCAACCACCGACTACAGAAAGACGGATCCTTTTAATCCGGACGGGCTATAGCGGCCCGTGCCAAACTCGACCCTTTCTACGCGCCTAATCCGACGCTTCCATACCACGGCCCGGATAAAAGAGAAACGGCGTTTCTCTTCTTCTTTTAAACGCCGGCGGGCAACGCCTAGCCGAAAACTCGGAGGCCCCCGCAAAAATGACGACGCGGCCCCCTCTTTTTTATTTATGGCAATAATTTATTTCGAACGCTATCTAAACTGTAACGCGGGGCGTCCACCTACATTTCTGATAAATGTCGGCGTAAAAATGATTCGCTTAAACGTAAACGATGGAAACCCCGTAACTCCGAATGTCGACGTAAAAAAGCCTAACGCCAACTAATTTATTAATAAGGTTAATAGGCGAAACTTTATACGGGTGAAAATAATTTTATCATATATACAAATGGTAAAGGGATCTATATCGATTTAAACGAACGTAACTTTATTTGGACTAATTAAACGACAATTAAATACATCGGAAGATTCTCACGCTGTTACCAAATCGTTCCCAACCTTTGGCATTTTTATTCGCAAATTCTTCTACCGATAGATCCATATTAAGTTGTTTAGCCGCGTCGCATTCTACGGATAACCTAGCTAAACCCGTTAATCGCCCCCGCGTTAAAATAGGTTTAACTGTTCCGCGTTAAAATCCAGGTTATCGGGGATCGATGGTTTGGATTTTAGAGATTTTTTCTTCGGAGTGAGTCGGGGCCCCCCGTCTGGAGGGGTCCGTCGGCTACGTCCCGCCGGGAGGGTGGGAGCCGTCCGGGTGTACCATCGACGGTTCCGTAGACGAAGGTACCGGGCCGGGAATTTCGGGCGCCTAAGGTACCGTTTAATTAATAATTTGTTTTCCCCGGTGGATGGGGGAAGACTACAGTTAATACGGGTGGATCCGCACCGGCCGGGGTGGCCGCCGACTTAAAGATAAATATTTGGTCGCCAACCGCCACGGTTAGGCGGTGGGGGCCCGGCTACCGGCCAATCACTTTTATTAACCCCAGCCGGGAGGACGGTTATTCGGCCCTACCGGCTAACCGGTCTGGCTCCGGCCCGACTACCCATTATCGGTTATTAACCGTTAATATCGGGAATGGAAAAGTCGGTCCCCCTACCTAGCTGGAGTAGCTAGCGCCTTCCTCGGCGCCATTTTATATCCCGTTACGGAGGCAGTTACGGTCCCGTCGATAGGCTTTCTGGTAACTTTTTAACCACACGCCTTATCAGCACCGTAAATTGGAAGAGAAAAGAGTGGCAGACTTTCCTCGGCCGCCGAGTAAAAGAATAAAAAGAAGCGGTGACAAAATATTAGAAGGAAAACTTTTCCAAATGCCATGTGGGTCGGGCGGGTAAGCCACGCTATATTTATAAAGGAGAAAAGAAGTACGGCATTACTTTCCATAAAGTGTTATCGATATAAAGTGGCGCTACTCTATCCATCTAGGGACTGTAATCCGCAGGGACCGGCGCTAAAGTCGAAACCGCTTTAGACGAAATCGGAGGAAAGGTCGGCGATTGGCTTATCGAAATTGAGCGTTATAACCGGTAAACGAAAGTTTGTTATCCTACGGAACGAATTTTCTCGTGTTCGGTCAATTATTCGATAAAAAGTGGCGCGTATGTAGGATAGTGGGTCATCCGACAACGAACTCGGATTACTTATTTTCGTTGGTATTCCCAGTTTATCCCCATAGTCGACTGGAAATGGAATAAAAAAAAGAGTAGGGACTGTAATCCGCAGGGACCGGCGCTAAAGTCGAAACCGCTTTAGACGAAATCGGCCTTAGAGGCGATTGGCTTATCGAAATTGAGCGTTATAACCGGTAAACGAAAGTTTGTTATCCTACGGAACGAATTTTCTCGTGTTCGGTCAATTATTCGATAAAAAGTGGCGCGTATGTAGGATAGTGGGTCATCCGACAACGAACTCGGATTACTTATTTTCGTTGGTATTCCCAAGTTTATCCCCATAGTCGACTGGAAATGGAATAAAAAAAAGAGAAAAAACTCGTTAAAACGGCGGTAGTCATACGCGGTAAACAGCCGTGGATTTTTTTCAATTTATTTTCCGATACGTTCGGTTCGGTAAGGAAGAAAAATGGCCGCTCTCCGCTGGAAGACATCATCTAGGTCACGGACACGGATCCCTTACCGTCTATTTAAGGCCGAATGGCCCGTCGCTGCCATTCATTTATACGCCGTCCTCCGACAGGATAGGTAAGTGCCGCTCCGTCCCGGGCTAAATCCGTCTAGTCGACTCCGACTCGGTGGTTGCGTCCCGTCGCTATCCGCGCCGACTACATCGAAAACGGCCCTTCTTTCTCCACCGGCCACCGCCTGGAAATTTCCTAGCCACGGTCCGAACGTCTTCGGAAAAGGCTTAAAACTTTTCCCGCGGGCCGATCCCGGATTACTCGGCCGTTTTCGTGTTACGGTGGCGCCGGGACGCGTTGGCGCTCTACCGCCCGTATAGTCGTTACGGTATTTATTTACGTAATAGTAAACGGCTATTCCGAATGTAAATAGTAAATGGCTGTCGATGACGTGTTTGCCGAATTAAATTCGGACACCCCGCCGTCTGGTTTTTCCAGAAATAAGCCGGTACTTTCCCATTAAATTCCGATTGTCTCGGTCACGGTCGAAAGTTAACGACTCGTCCGTCTTCCTCCATTGGAAACTGTGTCACTGTGTAAGAAGGCCAGGATCTCTTCCTTTAACCCAATTATCCCAGTGGGCCAAAATTTAAAATAGATTATTAACCTTTAACGTTTCTTTATTTCCAATATTTTTCCCACTCCACGCTTTATATATTTATTTATTTTGTTTTGTTTTCCATTTAGATATGACGGCCTGGTCGGGCTTTCCGCTGCTACTAGTGGCCCTAGCCACTCTATTACCGGGAATACGGGCCGGTGGCAAACACGGCCCCATCGTTCACGTGGTACACAAGGAAGTGCCGGTGTTTCACAAAGTGGCCATTCCTAAAGTGGTACCGGTACCCAAATTTTATCCGGTACCCAAACCCGTCCACGTTCCTCACCCGGTGCCGGTACCGGTCAAAGTACCCATCATCAAGACCATCCACAAAGTGGTGACCATTCCCAAACCGGTGCCGGTACCCAAGTACGTTCACATACCCAAGCCGGTACCGGTAGGTGTACCGGTTCCGGTGTTTAAGCACGTACCCGTACCTATCTACAAGCCGGTTCACATTCCCAAACCGGTGCCGGTACCCGTTCCGGTTAAAGTGCCCAAACACGTACCGGTGCCCATTCATAAAGTGATCAAGGTACCCAAGCCCTTTCCGGTTCCGGTCAAGGTCCCGATTTTTAAGGAGATCGTAGTCAAGAAACCCTTCATTCTTCACGTACCCTGAGTATCGTCGATTATTTGTTATTAATGTGTGTTTTAGCCCAAACTAGAGATAAAAGATCCTTTTTCTGTTGGCAGTGTTTACGTCAAGAAGCATACCAGCTACGGACATCACGGCGGATGGTGGTAAACCAGCGAGTTTTGGTGCTATATCCGTGTAAATATCAGATATTCCAGCTATTCCGACGGCCCGTGTACATAGCTATTGTCTTTTTCTCATCGTACCGTGTGTATTTGACCTAATAAATTTTATTAAGCATTATTTTTAAAGTCAGTTCTTGTCTTATTATACGGTTGACTGGGAAAAATATTCTACCCACGTCTCCCAATACGTCTATATTTATATTTCTCGGCGGAGGCCGTTGGCCCCGATAATTTTCGATTCGTTTTCTAAACCAAAAAATCGGTAATTAAATACGCGTATATTTACGGCGGACAGAAAAAAATACGGCACCTATCTTCAAAACCAATCCCAGGCGAAAATACTTTTTCCGTTAATTAAATACGCGTATATTTACGGCGGACAGAAAAAAATACGGCACCTATCTTCAAAACGAATCCCAGGCGAAAATACTTTTTCCATAAGGACCGGCCCGACTAATCGAAAAACTCCCAGTAACGAATAAGAATCTACTTAATAGAATAACGGACATTTGTATTAAATATATAAACAAGTATTTAAAAAAAGCAGAAAAAGTAGCTCGAACGTGGAAAAAATTGAATATAATTTGTAAATTAGCCTTCGAGCTTTTATTGCGGCGAATCGCATCTTTATAACTTATTCTTTTACGTATCCTCTTCTCTACATAAATTATGGCTAAATCATTCGGTCGGTCTTAGCTCGTAAAAATTTTTTTTTAATTTTCCGTTTAGAAAAACTGCCGCAGTCTTAACAAAATCCTTAACGCTACAACTAGATCATTTTGTACGAATTTTATCACATTTTTTTTGTTCTTCGTTACATATTTCGTATCTTTACCACTCAGTTCGCGCGCCTATATCCATCCGGCCGCGACCACCGTTCCCTTTTAACCACGTACAATCGTATAACCGGGTCTTACCTAATCAGCCGTCATCGATCACCGTCGACTGTTTTATCGGCCGCCGTTGGAGGGCGCGTTTTACTCGTATATTTACCAAAATAATATAAAATTGATTTTTATCACTGTTACGTTTTCTTAACCTCCGATAACTTAAAAGTAATAAATAAACCAACTTTTTATCGTTTATACCTTATTCGCGCGGTAAACTTTAAGCTGGCTTAAATAACAAAACCGGGTTAAGAATTATGGTGCGAACGGAACCGATTTACTTTCGAACAAGCGGCTCAGCCCAATTC
This sequence comes from Olivierus martensii, assembly GCA_000484575.1. Lineage (NCBI taxonomy): Eukaryota > Metazoa > Arthropoda > Arachnida > Scorpiones > Buthidae > Olivierus > Olivierus martensii. The sequence goes on along the minus strand of AYEL01089358.1, from coordinate 77,541 downwards.
GCTTCTGTGAAGCGTAAGTCGGTTTTTGACGTTACAAGCTCTCCACGCGGTCCGCTACTTCACTTAATTCAACATGGACCATGTAATTCGATGGCACCGTGTCATCGATGAACCCGAAATGGATGGTGTTAAATAAGGAAAATAGTTTTCAAAAGTAAAAATCGGACAGAAAATTGGTCTAAGGAAGAAGTTCTTGTACTTTTTAATCGTTATTGGTGATTACGCAACTATTCAGACAAGTCACGTGACTTATATCTTCTAGAGTAACTGTTGCCAATCGGAAGAAATATAAGCGATTTTACAATTAAGTATAATACTAAAGTAAACCTTATATATTATTTCTTCAATTTATTAAAATAATTGTTTACTACAAGAAACTGTAATAAAATTCAACTGTAATTTCACCCAGCATAATTTATAAAGAGAAGTTTGAACACGAGGGTACGATGTAATTGTTTTAAGGCAGTTATAGGTAAATCAGTTTAGTGTAACTAGTATGAACGGCTAATAGATCCGGTTTGTTGAAAGCTGGCTTAAAATAAGTCGGTTTAAGAATTAAGCCCGCTTACTTTGTACCGTGTGAATTGGGTATTACGGTCGGTTATTCTTTATTCTTTATTCATATACAGTATAAAAGATGGCGTAGGTTAGGTTAGTTATATTACGCCGCCATATCCTGGTGGGGTAATCTGTATTTGGCGGCGGCCATTTATAGCGCCCATCGCGGACTTGTCAGCACGCGTGATGAGGTCGACCGGATGGTCGAAGGTGGGGTTCAACGGATCCCTCCCGAAAAACTTGAGGTGTGGACCCGGATTCTCCAGTGGTAGAACCTTGGCTATTACCTTCCGTGGTAAAGTCTTGGCTTACCACGCGGCCATCCGGCCGACAAAAGATGGCGTTGAAATTGGAGAAGCCAACTGTCGTCTCGGCTCGGCTATCGAAAACACCGCGCCATACTTTTATAATATTTATTATTAGCGGCGGTGGTGGTTGGTCGGTGTCATCGGCACCGGCCCACTCTCGATTGGAAGTACTAGAGATTTAAAAAGAATTAAGTGATATTTTGCCGACACGTATATACGGCCGCGGTGTCCGAGGTGGCTTAATATAATTATCTCCGTGTTTAAAAATCGAATGGCTTCCAACGAAAATGGTGTCGAAATTGGGCCGCCGTTATCGGGAATGACACTAGCGCGGTTCGGATGATGGCGGATCTGATGTGGTATGGCTCGAAAAACCTGGTTGTCCGTAGGATCAAACATTTAACGGAGTTAAAATGCGGATCTAGGAAATTTTAAAGTATTAAATATTTTCTGCAATGTATTTAATTTTATTACGGATAAAGTCGAGTGTCTTCGAGAATCGTTAATGCCGAGGAACGTAATAACAAACTATAGCGACACTTGGCGTAGCTGGGATAGTACGTTCCAAAAACTGTCGGAACCCATCGAGAAATACACTCGATGGGAAAAATAACAATTCCTTTCTAAGCGCAACTTTTTTCTACTTACAAAATTAATAATTCGAAACGAAGAAAAATACTTTGTGCGCAACCAAACACGCAAAACTCCTTTTACAGAAGGAGGTGAGGCTGAACTGTTTGTGTCGCTAATAGTGCGTACATAATTATCAGATACTTTTGTGTGTGTGTGTGTGCGTGTATATAGGGTATCCGAAAAAACTTCGGGGTTTTCCATTAAATTTATTTTACTATATTTTGAAGCAGAAATATGTTTAGCGTATATTATTAAAATACAATATCACCAGTTTGAGTGCTTGTTAATGTAACTGATTGCGTACCATTTACGGCCGTATAGATATGGGAACGAATTCCACTTCGGACCACATTTGGATAAGCGTATCCACAAAAATTATTTCTATGGTTGCTGTTATTTTACGGCGCGGGTGGCCCAGGACTGGACTCTTTCTCCATACACTATGCCTTTTACCTAGCCCCGAAAGAAAAAATTCATTAAAGTGCTAGATAGAAAGTAAAATTTTAAAGGTTCCTTATAAGTTATAAGGAGCCTTTAAGATTAGACATAGCTGGTTTGAATTTTTAGGGGCCCCAAGCCTCGGTAGTCCTAGAGTCCCCAAAAATGCAAATCCGGCTCTGTATGTAATCGAAGCACGCTGCACATTCGTATAAATTGAACGCCATTGAAGAAGATTGAACTTCGCCCCACTGCGCATGCGGTTAGAAGTCAACCCTACTCATGAAATAGTTTAGATCGTGCGAACTCAGTGCGACCCAATCTGACGTCAGTGTCCGCCGGATTGGCCGCGTGGAAACGCTTCGGCTTTCCACTCTGGAGGACCCGGGTTCGAATCTCGGGTTCCATCCCTTGAAAATATTTATCATAGTGTCCGGGCCCAGCCCCGTCGATCTCGTCCTCCACAATCCGGCTGACCCCTCCGCAGGGGTGGGCAGTCTGTGAAATCTAAATCCATGTCCTCCACAATCCGGCTGACCCCTCCGCAGGGGTGGGCAGCCTGTGGAAGTTCCACCATCCGGCTGACCCCTCCGCAGGGGTGGGCAGCCTGTGGAAGGACTTTTTTCGACCTACTTAGTACTCTTACTGAATGGAAAGTGGCGTCATCTGTTGACAAAAAAAATCTGACGTCAGTTGGAATAAAGAACAAAAGTGAGGAAACCGAGTAATATCGAACAAGACATAGTGCGAATTGTGAGAGAACCAACGCGTATCGAATCATAGCCACTTTTACACATTAACATTGGCCTATGGGGTGGCAGCGCGGCGAAAATCTTTAGGAGGATTACCAGCAGGTGCCACCCAAGGACGTGGGCCACCACTATCGACGGTTCGAATATACGGTAGCGCGTGGTAAAGAAAACGAAAATAAAGTGGTTAGATTCGGTTTCGTCATCGTTGGCCTACGAAAATAGCGATAAAACTGGATGTTAATAATAATAAAATTTTCTCTTTAACGTCGCGCGTCGTAACATTTCGATCGTCGTTTTTATTTAATTACGAAGCGTAACCATGGTTTCAAAATTTTACGCCATACGAAGAAACGAACGACGATTAACTTTTAAATGGGAAGGCTTTATCGGTATATATTTGCTCCACCGAATAAAATATTTGCAAAATTCTTAGCTCTTCGAACGAGAAATGTCGACGAATTACGCCATTTTACGTGAGAAAAAATTCCATGTATTGGATATCAAACTTGTCAGTATGGCCACCCGTTGTTGTAGCCGGTAGATAACGGAGTTTTTTTTTAATTCGTTTAAGGGTAGCTGTAACTGGAGAAAATCGATTTGGAACAACTCGAATAGTTTCGCTTTAAATTGGTAATGATTTAGGAATTAAAGTATTCGAATACTGTAATTCCTAGTTATATTTCGACTTAATTAAAATTAATACTTAATTCCGACGAACTATTCGAATAGTTAGTCGAATGACCAGATCACGTGACAGAAAAATGCACGAATTTTTCTGTTACGTGATCTGGTCACTCACTCGATACGACCGATGTGTCGATGTAACATAAACTGGATAGACTGCTCAATACACCTATATCCATGGATCAATGTTATAAAACGATGCCGTCCGCCATATTCTTGGTGGGGTACTTTCGCCAATATTAATAAAACAGTATAGTACTCCAATATGCACTATTATACTACGTAATCCCACCATTAATAGAGTGCATAATAAAATAAAAATAGGACAGGTCCAAGTTAACTTCCTCACACTCCAATATGCACTATTATACTACGTAATCCCACCACTTCGGTAGCTTCGTTTCTTCTGGCAATAGAATATAAGCGCGGTCTATCCAGTATAGTGGATCGCCTACTCAATGTTAGAAAAAAGAAGTCCTTATTGGTGGGCTCCGCCATGTTATTGGTGGGGTACATTTGAGAACACACATTCAACGCTATAGCAAATTGACTTTGTTTTGGTAGTTAGACGTATTCCATTTTATTTTAGCGAGTGTGATGACCAAATCCTAATAATTAATAAAAAGGTGTAATACCCCATTATGAAGTATTAAACATTTTTTTATATTTTATAAATACATGTTTTTCGATCATTTCGAATAAAGTGCTCAAAATACTCCAAATTTCGCAATTTCCTAATCGTTTAATGTTTCGAGGAAGGAGAAAAATAGATTTAAAGACCATCGAGGGTGAATTGTTAATTCTTTTCTCCTACCAAACTATTACTGTATAATATTAAATATTCATTTTGAAAAATGATATTTAGCGTAGATATACGGATGGATGAAGCCTGTTAACTGGCTTCAAATTTCATCCTCGATATCGATCAGTTTCATCGGATAATACTCTCGGTGTTCATTTTATTTCGAAAGTTCACCAAGAAAAAAGTATCTTTACCCAACTATAACTAAACCTCCTTACCATTTAAACAGCCAGAGAAGGGAGATTATTTAGAGATAACCGATGCGCTTAACCCAGATGGACGGAGATCTTACCGGTGACTATTATACGACAATTTAAGCCGCTAAGCGCTCGATGTATTGTTATGCAAATTTAGATTAGCCGGCCAGTGGAAACGCTTCGGCTTTCCACTCTGGAGGACCCGGGTTCGAGTCTCGGGTCCCACCCCTTGAAAATATTTATCATGGGCCCGGGTTCGCGTCCCGGGTCTGGTCCCGGATTTTTTTCGGGGTGCTGGGCCCGGCCCGGTGATCCCCGTCCTTCACCATCCGGCCCCCCTCCACGGGTATGGGTGCAGCCCGTGGTTGGAACTGGCCCCGCCCCTTTAGTAATCTCCCTGATTGGAAAGGGGGCGTAAAATATGAAAAAAATGACCAGACGGACATTTATCGTCATCTACCGACTAGATATGGTGTCACGTCATATTAAAAGTTGTAAAACACGTAATCAGGCGGTATTAACGCTGGAACTTTGGACGTTGTTACATTAGCAACAGATGAAAAAAATTTTAACTTGTAGTAGATGAGGCCACTCGACTTCGAGTATCCTACCAGATCCTTTTTCAATGGTCGAAACGAACCGTCGAAATCACGTTAACGACCGAATTTAATTTTTTAAAAACAATTGATCTGCCCAAAGCGACGCACGCCTCTCTAACAGCTCATTTCGAGACTAAGGTGGAAATACCACCAATCCGATCGACTAGTCTTTAGTGATACATAAACACAGGTAATTTCGGACTACTTATTAATTTATCCTATTTATAACATTGGGTATAAATTCTAAATATAAAAATCAATAATCACTTCTAACTCTTATATAAAATTATTTCTAAAGAAGGTAAGAATATAATGGCATGTATTAAATCTATAAATAATGTACAAAGTATACTTGATTACACCCTGTGACGGTTCGCTAAGCGCTATTGGCGCTTCTGTGGATATATATCGCCTTTAATCACCTCTCTTCCTGGCTAAGATTTTCGTCGTTTCTGCCAATTTCCTTCCCGCTCTATGTTGACTGGAGATGTAATTACCCACATCGGCTTTCTCCCTCACCACGGAAAGAAAGCCTTCTAAAAACGCTTGGTAAAATTTCCCTCGTCTTCCTACAAATCCTTCGTTAATTCCTAGTCCCCGGTTACTACACAACTAAATGTAAAAACGGAATATCGAGGTATATTAATTACGACTATCCCTCATCTTCTAGGCTAAAAATGAAATATTACCGAATGATAGATCCGAGATGCAAGATAATAAACAGCGACCGATTTAAACAAAATATCGATTATTTAATGGGGAAATTGGTTAATAACGAGCCTAAGGAAATGTAAGATAATAAACAGCGACCGATTTAAACAAAATATCGATTATTTAATGGGGAAATTGATTAATAACGAGCCTAAGTTTCCTTAGGCCAATAAATAAATATCGAGTTTGGCAAATACCGATCGACTTCATTCTTCGACATTGGCTCCATCATAGAGGAATAAAGGGCGTCGAGTTGGAGCGGAAACATTATGTTTAAAGAGAATTTCTGGGAAATTCGAGATAATTGGACACACTAAGTAATAATTGTCGGTTGAAAACGCTAATGGATTTTTAACGAGTGTCTATTTGCTTTTGGCCATAATTGAATCGACTCGGTTTCCATATATATGTGGATCGCTGTCGACCCATTCAATTCCGACATGAAGTTTGCCTCGCTGTTTTTTCTTCTCTTTGTATGCCTGGACTCCATCTATTCCTCCGGTAAGTTTAATCCCTATTTTAAGCAACGCCGTTCTTTTTGCATTCCCGCCGTGGCCTGGAGCTCCTCGTTCTTACCGTGGTTAATGGGAGCCCGGGCCAACCATGTTTTACCCTTCTGGCTACGGAATCCAGTTTTTACGGGTTAGTGGTAGACTAAGCGAAATCTGTTCGGAAACTGAAGCCAAGTCTCTGGAACCCGTGGTCGATGATGTCCAGAGACAACGCCATCATCCACCACGGGTTCCAGAAAGTGTTTGATTACACCGACAGTTAACCTTTTTCTATCGAACATATTTTAAAATTTGGCGGCACACCTAAACATTTTAAATAATTTGGATATAGCAACGAATTTTTATTAACATTTTATTTATTGCATTCAAATTATATATATATCACGATATATATTCGTATACGGGATCATTAAATGGCGGCCCTTATTAAGTTATAGCGCCACCTGCGATTTTTGTTTTTAGAGAAACTATAATTTTAATTTTTAAATTGTGAATAACGACAAAATATTTTGGCTGTGGCAGAAATACGAGGGTTAGATTTTTCTAAACGATACCTTATAAATAAGAATCGGTAATGGTTCGACTGCGAAAGGGATATCCCCCCCAATCACATTTCATTATTAATATATGACGATTCATACAATTCATTCTTAATTTTTCGCGTCACAGTGGTTGAGAATCACTGAATTTCACACCGTGATAGTTCCTGTACACTAAGCGCTATCGGTCTGTGGCAGAAATACGAGGGTTAGATTTTTCTAAACGATACCTTATAAATAAGAATCGGTAGTGGTTCGACTGCGAAAGGGATATCCCCCAATCACATTTCATTATTAATATATATGATGATTCATACAATTCATTCTTAATTTTTCGCGTCACAGTGGTTCAGAATCACTGAATTTCACACCGTGATAGTTCCTGTACACTAAGCGCTATCGGTACTTGAGGTATATATTGCCTGTAATAATCATTTCTCTTCCTCGATAGGATTCCTGTCCCGACATCGATGCCTTATCTAGGACATCGACCACCTGTTGGTCCGGACAGATGGAGTGGGATTGTTCCGAATCGTCCTCCCAGATATGCGAGCTGGCAAGCGAGGCCAATAGTGATTCATTTTCGTAGTTTGTTCGGTGAAGAACGTCTCGATATTTTTGTCTTTGGAAACACGTAAAATCGAGAAACCGCCGTTGTCAACTTTACTACCGATACGTAATATTGCCTTCGTTTTTAACCAGCAAAACTCAGAATTTAGTTTTAAATTCGTCATTAGTTTTATCAAAAAACTACCCGTAATGAATTTAAAATCAAACTGGTCATCGGTAGTTTTCGATTTTAAATTATGTCTTATATCCTACTGGATAAATATTCTTAACTACGTTATTCTCGTTACTTTATTCGATATATCGAAATCAATATTTCGAATATAGATAATTATCTTCCGAGACTTCGCGCTACACACTTAAGGCCGTGACACATTGAACGCGACGCGAAGCGAAGCGTAAGAGTTAACGCGCGCAGCCCCGCGAAAGGAGATGAAAAAGTTGAACTTTGACCAATCAGCACGCGCGGACAATACGGTGCGGCCAGACGCGAAGGAAGCGATCAACCAACAATGTTTTATATTCTTGGAAAATGGAGAAAATTGAATGGTGTGGTTAGGATTCAGATATAGAATTTGTTTTTAGACGTACAAAAAAGATCATATCTACATGACGTAAGATTAAAAGAATACCTAAAATATACGATCACTTCATTCTAGTACCAACAATGTTTTATATTCTTGGAAAATGGAGAAAATTGAATGGTGTGGTTAGGATTCAAATATAGAATTTGTTTTTAGACGTACAAAAAAGATCATATCTACATGACATAAGATTAAAAGAATACCTAAAATATACGATCACTTCATTCTAATAACAAATCAACCACACTCCGCAAACGATCTCTATCGCAAATCCACGAAACATGAGAAATAACTCGGCTGCAATGTAGACTGGCTGCGGCGCAGTGCAACGCGAAGCGAAGGATGCAAATTTTTCTGTCATCTTCGCTTCGTTTCGCATCGCGTTCAGTGTGTCACGGCCTTTAAAGTTATTAACGAGGTATTCAAACTTAATTGGGAAAAGTAGAAAAATGCCATTTTAAAGCCACAGATGGAAAAATATTTTCGCCTCATTATTAAGTAAAATTTTCTCCGTAACTGCGGAAACAAACTATCGATAGTGTCGCGCCGTGAAAACGACTATATTACGGGTACACATCCACTTCCAATATTTTTTTATGGACGGAAATAAAACTTTTTTTTTTTTAATTTAGGGACGGAGCCATCGGATCTGTGCCGAGTCCGAAAAGATGGCCAGACCACCACCACGGCTAAGCCGACCAAAAAAGTGACCTTCAAACCTAGAGGCATTATGACTTCGCTGATCCGAGGAGCCTCCTTGTAGTTGTTGTAGCAGAAGTATTTGGCAATAAATTTCCGTGTCAACATTTGCTCCCATTTCTTTATTAATGCCAATCCATCCCACTTATATTACTGGAAACAGGCCAGTGATTTTCGACTCCAATATAGTAGCCGATAATTTAAAGGATAGTGTTTGGTTATTTAGCGTTTATTCACAAATAAAAATACAAAAATTTTAATTAATTTTATATGGTAAAATTTCAATGGTACAAAACAACGATATATTTCATTTGGTAATCGAGTTGGAAAACTAAGTACGCTTAAAATTCATTTTTGATAACATCCAGACTGGTCCAATGGCAAATAAGTATATTAAATTTCGGTTAGAGTTAAATCCAAAGAGAATCCGAATAGTCTTCCATCCATTTTGGTTGTTTTAAACATTTCTGGCAGCAGTTTTAAACTAATTTCAATTTCTGATTCTCAAAAAATAACAACTTAACGATATTTATACAAAAAAATTAATATTTATATTCCAGACTGATATAATACTGTCAGATGACGGATGATGTCTATCCACTCATCACCATTTTCACAAAATCTGAAAAATATTTTAAGATCGTTAATACAAAAATATCCAGTTTAAAAATGTGACAAATTTTTATATTTCTCCGACATTTATATGACAAATAATTTCATTTTTTGACTACGTTCTGCGGGAAACAACTATCACTGTTGGTCTGTGTTCCTCCTATAATAACTTTTCGGGTATCGTATATATCTCGACTTAAGTTGAAGGAAAATTTGATTTCTATTCACACCACTTAACACACACCGACAAAAACCTGTGACTGCGGGTGTTCGGACAAACAACAAGCAATCCACGCATGCTATTATTATATCATCGATAATATCCAAACTAGACGAAGTGTGTATATATTTTGATGCTCTTGCCAATTGTGACTAGTGGTTTCAATCCAGGGATTTAATATAATAATCGTAAATTACCACGTACCTAGCTTTTACATAATTCCCCCGTTTTTAACCAACTTTTAATACTGTACACCAAAGTAGGAATACAGAAAATTGGGCAAAAATTTTATCATCAATCTAGTTTGAAAATATTGAATTAGTGCGGTTATAACGCGAAGATTAAAAATTCGACAGCAGAAAATAAGATAGTTTTTATATATTCCAACTTCTCAAATGTCAATTAAGACTTGGTTGGCTTAAGTGAAGTTCTGCCATCTTGTAATCTAAATTAAATGCTACATCGATTTTTGATGCAGTATCCCCTGGACCATTAGACTTTCTACATATCATTCCATATCGAGTGAGCTAATATTAAAGAACTTCAATGCTCAAAACATAGGCATGAACATTTCAATGGTAGCAGAAAAATTAAATTCAAAAGGGTCAAATACAGTTAAACCTGTTTTTGTATGGCAGATTAAAACAAATTCCATCAAATGAATATTATGAATAAAAATAATTAAAAAATGTAATTTAAAAAGAAAACAACAGAAGGCTATCAAAATAGCATGCAAATTAAAAAGAATCCAACATATTGCCCACCTGATATTACTGTTCTTGTACATGTTGCGCCATCTAGTAACAATAGTTGATCTCAGGACGGTTGTTCTGTGATTAACGTACAGTCTATGACAGAAAGGTTTTGAGAGATGAAAATTTTAACTTTTTAACACAATATTATTCAGAAATATTATCCAACATTCAGGATTTTTTAAATTATCATCCAATATTTCTGAGTAATATTGTGTTAAAAAGGTAAAATTTTAATTTGGCTGTAAATACTACATTATTGTAAGAATAGTTGTGAATTTTAATTTAAAATGGTCCCGCTGCTTTGTCTCCAAAATGGCTGAAGCGGATCACGTGACACACACAGCCAATCGTTGAATCCGATTGTCGGCAAATAGACTGGAAAAGGGTGTCCGTACTTGTCTGGCGACGACGGACCGTACAGTAACTTTAATTCGCTTCGACTTATAGCGCCATCTAACGAACGGGTTATGAAATACTTTCATGTGATCAGCGCATGCTCGGATATTGAAAGTTTTGCGCAGAATCGGAAATGGCGCCAAGATAAAAATTTCAGTGTACAAACGAAGGAAACCGAGTGTATGAAATCAAAGATTTATACTATAAAATTACTATTATATATTTAAATTTAGCAACATGAAACCTAAAAAGAAATGCAAGAAGGCAATAAAAGCTATGTAAATATATAGTAAAAACATATTGTTGTTGTTTTTTGTTTTTCAAAACCTAAACAGTAACATATTATGAAATGTGAATAAAATCATTAATTATATGTATTAAGTATTTGCGTATGAAAACGTGACAATATTTCTTATTGTGTTATCAGTTTAGCTAATTTCGTTTTTAAATAGTCTTTTTAATTAACGCTTCTCGACGCATGAATTTGCATTTGAATCAGTGATATAAAAAGTCCCATAATTCCACGCTAGTAACACCCCCAACCGCATCGGATAAGTGGCGCTGCAGAGCAGAGAGATTTTAAGTCACTCTATGCTCCGGAAGAGGATAAGTCACTCTATGCTATTTTAAGTATCTCTATGCTATTTTAAGTCACTCTATGCTATTTTAGTGTCACTCTATGCTATTTTAAGTCACTCTATGCTATTTTAGTGTCACTCTATGCTATTTTAAGTCACTCTATGCTATTTTAAGTCTCTCGGCAAAGTCTAGGAAAAGCGTGTCCTTTCGGACACGCTTTTAAGTCACTCTATGCTATTTTAAGTCTCTCGGCAAAGTCTAGGAAAAGCGTGTCCTTTCGAAGGACACGCTCTTCCGACAATGGTAGTCTTTCATTGGTTAACTCCGTGTCACGTGGGTCCCAGATGCCATGTTTGAGACGTCGAGAAGCTACGCTAAGGAGCTAAACTGAGTCTGACTACAGATGACGGCCGATAGTAATTTTTCAATTGTCTTTACATAGTTATCTGAATCATTTCTTAATTCGAAGATGCCTGGTGGCGCAGCTTTTGGTTGTAGTAATAGAAATGGTCCGTTTTTTATATTTCCGGGCGAAAACTTTCCAGCGTGCCACGATAGCGACAAACATCTAATTGAAGAATATCGTAGAACAAGAAATTATTTCGTTATCAGGAAAATAAATGCCCAATTGAAAAAAACAACGGAAACTTAAAATTACGAAGTATGAGAATGAAAAACGCTGTCTCGACTCATTAAATGTTTATTTATAAAATGTCCGAATTATTTATTAATTATTGTCTTATATATTAAAATGTTTAAGTTACTTTTTAATAATTTTAATTAAAACAAGTTAAGTACTTTATTCTGTACATGAAATGTCCCCAAGTTATTTTTAAAACTTGCTTAAGCAACTTATGAAAATAAAATGTTACTTACATGATTTATACCCGCTACAGACACAAAAAGGTACTTTACGTTAATCTTAAAAGGACTTTAACATAAAAGTACTTTAAGGTTGATTTCAGACACGTTTTTAGAATTTTCGTTAGTATTCACGCCATCTAGTGGGATTTTTATAAACATATGATTGTAAACAACGTGTAGTCAGCTATAGTAATAATGGATGACGATTTAAATTACGATTTTCCCGAATTATTTCAATTATTCCTAGTCGAGAACAAATGAAATTGCCAGAGAGTTTCTTAAATACATCCTTACATATATTTAAATAATAAAAGAAAATTATGCCATTTTGCTAAAATTGCTTTTACTTTTTTTCATCTATTTTAAATGTTGATAATAATTTTCTCAAATATCTATTAGAATCTTGATTAGAATATTTGTTTCTTCCATCGTTCAATTCATTCTTTTCGCCATGTTTACAGTGCTTCTCGAAAGTCGTTGTTATCAATTTCAGGGTTGGATTCCACTATACCTGAAAACTGAAACAAAACATAACATAAACTGAAACGATCAAAGTTATGATTCAGGTTGCTTTCAGTTTCTGCTTAAGCTCCACATAAACAAGTCGACAGAACTTTACAGCACAGTCCAGTGGTAGAATTTCTTTTTTTCCCTTTCACTAATATTTTTTAGGTTATTTAAATGTATTAATAAAAGTTAAGAGCAAAGTATAGCAAGCGAAATCGATCCCTAATTTATTTTATTAATTTTTTACGTTATTATGTATTAATAAAAGTTAAGAGCAAAGTATAGTAAACGAAATCGTTTTATTTTGCATGGAAACGCTTAAATATGCAATATTCCTTCCACTCCCCGTTGCTAATCAACCGATGGAATAGTTTAACCCAAATTGTAGCCTACAACGAACAACAACTGAAGTAATTACTCAATCAGTTTTTTGCGTATTGTACGAAAGAGCCGAACCTTTTCCGCTGATGTCAAAACCTTTCTGTCATAGTCTGTACATACCTCTTGTTAGAAAAATGTTCCAGTGTGTAAATTCAATTTTTCCTTGTTTCGATATCCAATTTCTAGCTACATCATGAGGTTTTTGAGGTTTTGAATTCCATATTTTCTATGTGGGACTTTATTATGCAGTCCCTATCATACCTCTTGTTAGAAAAATGTTCCAGTGTGTAAATTCAATTTTTCCTTGTTTCGATATCCAATTTCTAGCTACATCATGAGGTTTTTGAGGTTTTGAATTCCATATTTTCTTTCTATGTGGGACTTTATTATGCAGTTCCTATTTACTGCATAAAAATTTTTTTTAAATGTGTTGCAAACGATATATTTTATAGCTGCTTACGAAGTTTCAGGATATTTTTTTTATGCGATTTCTTTTATGCAGTCCTCATTAACGATATATTTTATAGCTGCTTACGAAGTTTCAGGATATTTTTTTTATACGATTTCTTTTATGCAGTCCCCATTACCCCGCACAAAAACAGGTTTAAGTGTACTGAGATATTTGCTCTCAAATATGATCATATTTAGCCAATGACTATGACCTTTGATAACGAAATTTTTGGAATTAGCACAAAAAACTGAACAAGCCTATAAAGATTTGGAGTGCTAGTTATGCAAAAATCATATTTGAAAATTAAAATTATTGGTAAATAAATTTGCATTCCACAGATGATGATTGCCAGAAAAGCTTTGATGTCCCACCATACCATTTCTTCAGCGGAAATTTTGCACAGCTTCCTCTGAAACTATATGCATATTCACACCAAGTTTCAGTAAAATTGAAGAGGATCAAGGAGGGACCCTAGGTCATTTCACAAGGAACAATCCAAAATGCAATTTTAACTTAGAACTGATATTTATAAAACCATATTATTGATGTCTAACAGGAATTAATATTACTTACATTTAAAAATGTAAGTAATATTAATTCCTGTTAAAACAATAAATAAACCAATAAATATTTGTATGTTGTGACATTATAAAATAATTCCAGGAGCCCAAAATCCAGAGAACGAAACCACTAATTGTGTCCCAACTCATAAATTTAAACATTTAAAAAGAGACAGAAGTGAGATGTTGACTTATATTTGATATGCAATAATTAGATTTTTATGAATTTTTTTACATCTTTATGAAATTTATTATGAATCCAAATCTTCCAGGATGAAGTACAATACAATTCCACATGGTTGACTCATTTTCATTGTAAATCAGTGGAAGTAGTTTGGTTTTGCATCGATTTACAGGTGCAGGATCAAATCCAGGTCATAGATCAATGGATGGAATTAAACAGGTAATGTTTAGAGGACAAACCAATTTATATGCAAGATGCAAATTATTCCCAATTTATTAACAAAAAAGCAGCATAACAGAATGTTGTAATTAATCTGCTAATTTTGATTAATAAATGGAGTCTGGGACAATGGACTTAAGTGTAGGATGATGTAACACAAGACAACATAAACTGGAGTTCCTATATACAAGAAATACCATCCAGTATAAAATTTTTCACAAATTTGCATAGAAGTATATATTTCAAAATCACAGAAGTACTGTAAATTTAAGATATCATTACAAAACTTGATTAATATTAAAAGCTTATAAACATTCATTTGATAAAAGTAACTTTTTACTATTATTTTTCAAGAAAAATATCTTAATATTCAAGCTAAAATAATACTTAAAATTAATTTTTCACAAACCTTCATAATGGACATTTCCTTGGGAATCTTCTTGTCCAGCTAATAATTGCTCAACTTCATCATCTGTCAACTTTTCACCTTTAAAAAATAAAAGTATTCTTTAATACTATTCATTATATTCAATATTCTTTGATATTTAAAATAAAAAAGCAAAGAGTCTATGAAATGGATTACAGTAGAACCTCGATATCTCTAATCTCATGGGAACAAAAATTTGATATAAAGAGTTTTTGAGATATCAAGGTTCAATTTTAAATGAAGATTTTATGTCAATAATACATACGATAGTTTTTAATACTGTATAAGACACTCCTTTTTCCATAAATATTAGCGTGTAAAAACCTCTGCATCTTATAAACCAAAGATTGAAAATATCATTGAACAAACATGATCATATCGATAAAAACCTAACAACAATTAGAAGTGAAACTTAAAACACAAAACTCCTGTACAGCATGTTCAGTATTCCGAACATGCATAAAAAAATTCCTGTTCTGGTTATCGGTAGCACATTTATGTTCTTTTGTTAAATTTAAATCTTTTGTTTATACTCCGAAAGCAAGGGAAAAATTCATATTTTTTAATTTTTCTAGCACAAAAATTATAAACTAATTCAAGATAGCAAGGGTTTTGAAGAAAATACTTTGAGATTACTCTTGAAATTATATTGGTTTAATGCTGAATGTGCACAGAAAAATATTTTTCCCACATATCAAGAGTTTTGAGATAGAGAGGTTCGAGATAACAAGGTTACATTGTCTACACATTTATGTTCTTTTGTTAAATTTAAATCCTTTGTTTAGACTCTGAAAGCAAGGGAAAAATTCGTATTTTTTAATTTTTCTAGCACAAAAATTATAAACTAATTCAAGATAGCAAGGGTTTTGAAGAAAATACTTTGAGATTACTATTGAAATTATATTGGTTTAATGCTGAATGTGCACAGAAAAATATTTTTCCCACATATCAAGAATTTTGAAATAGAGAGGTTTGAGATAACAAGGTTACATTGTCTATATGACACAATGATTTAAAAAGATATAATTTTACAAATTTTGTTATACTTTAAATTCCACAGTAGCAGAATTCTGCCTGTAATTTGATACTCTAAATTTATACTATCAAAGAAAATAAATTATTCCTTCTGAAACTTTTCCTGCAGTATATAGTCATGTTAATCTTTTAATAGATGAAATCTTATTATATTTTGCAATTATTTAAATAATATTCAAAACTGACTTCATAAAATATTTCATATTTTAAATTAATTTGTAATATATTAGCAATACTTCACCACCTTAATTTATCATCAGAACTTTCAATTATGTTGATAGCAAGATCAAAAATAGCAGTGATATATAATTTACAAGTTAAAATAGATAATAAATTTTGTTTATATTTTAGAATTTGCATAATAATTAGATATTATTGTATTTTTAACATGGAAATACTTGAAACAAAAATAAAATAAAAGCTTATAAAGTAACATTCACCCCTAATAACTATTTGATTTCAACTTACAAGGTGATTCAGTAGAGTGATTCGTTGATTTGCATAATATTGTATTTTTAACATGGAAATACTTGAAACAAAAATAAAATAAAAGCTTATAAAGTAGCATTCACCCCTAATAACTATTTGATTACAACTTACAAGGTGATTCAGTAGAGTGATTCGTTGATTTGCATGAAATTTTGCAGAATGGTGGTGGTCCATGTATTCATTCATTTGATAAAATTTTAAGCATAGCCATTCCACCAAACTTTTTGAATAAATTTATAAATTTAGTGATTTTTCAACATTTCCTTTAATTACCATCTATATATATAAAAGCTGAAGCTTGGAAAGAGTAACAATTTTAAGTGATATTATTGGATTACAATGACCACATGATATGCCTAGCTGGTGATGCTATTGGATTAAAATAATCACTCATTAGGTATCTGAGCAGTCTCATTGGACTATATGATCACATGATTACTACGTTTGAAAGTAATGGTGAATGTTGGCTCGTATGCTATCGTAATGAAATCTGAAGTATTTTCTCATTGGACTATATGATCACATGATTACTACGTTTGAAAGTAATGGTGAATGTTGGCTCCTATGCTATCGTAATGAAATCTGAAGTATACAGTATATTCAAAGGTATATTGTGTTATAGTTTTATTTTAAATGCATAGTCCCTAATTTAATTCGATATTTATTATATCTTTTAATATTTAATCCGACATTTCTATTTATCATTATATTAAATAAGTTAATATAAGTTAAATTTTGTTAGGCTTAATGAGTAGATTGACCCCATGTTGTCATAGCAATTATAATGTATAATCTCTTTTTTGAGCACATTAGACCAGCCAATACATTTTTTTTCTTTTTGCATCAATTTTGATGAAAGTATAATTCTTATATTAAAATATAAATTTTGACAGACTCGATAATTAGACTGATGCTATGGGATTGTGCTAGATATACTATATACTATACAGTATAATTATAGTATATGCTGATGGCTTCAGAAGCTATATTATGGCTAGATCAAAATTTTCCAATTAAATATAAAATAGTGATTTAAAGTTTAATGAATATGATGGAATTATTTCAAGATCAGTGAAGCCATATGTTCGTAGTTAGCCACATGTTAATTATACCTAATATATATACAAACCTTAATTTGTCTCAGTGGTATTTTACCAAAACTAAAATTGTTATCAGCATGTTTTTTTTAGTTTCTTATAGATACATTTTGACTACTAAGCTGATATTATTTTTTTCCCTATTAGTTTAAAGTGGAATCACGAGAATAAAAATTACGTCGGAAAAGTCGAGAAAGACAGCAATGATATTGTGCTAGAAAGAGAAGCATATTACAAGCAAATAATCAACCAACAACTTCTAACAAAGGCTATTAAAATCGATAATAACAAATTTAACGAAAATTTGATTCATCAGCATTATTTGTGCCCAATGATTGATATCTGTCAAATTTTGGATTAACATTCAAAACTTTTTTTACTGTTTATATTATTTTAATAAATTATTTTTACAGATTTAATATATTGTCTAATGTTTCCAATTATAATTATGAAACTTTGATTATTTAATAGTCTATTAAAATACTTTGATATTGTGTTTTTTTCTTAATTCCTTCAACATTTTCGATCCCATATTAAAGAGTATATTATCTAAATCAATATTAAAAAAGAATTGCATCAAGTAATTTTTTTATTTTTCTTGTCATTTTTGACAGGCATATTTACTAGTAATTCCATAAAAGCCTCTGAAGGATTTTTCCCTAGTTTTCAATTATAGCAAGGCCTACTTCAATTTTGTGAAAAGATGATGAATATTCATTATTATTATTATAAAATTTCATAAAGATTAAATGGGACAATTTTTCTATGAACTGTGAAATGCTCTTACATCAAATATTTTTTAAATCATCATCTCACACACACATTGTTTTAAAATTTTAAAATGAAACAAAATTTTTTGGAATAGTGTATTTTCATTTTGTTGCTAACTATTGAAAACTGCAATAAATATGTGAATATTTAATATATAAGGATTACTCTTAATGTAAGAACAATTTTTTTTATTAAATTTTGAAAATACAGTATTTCAAATTATAAAATTTTGCATCATCACTAATCAAGAAAGATTGATTCAGTATAAATAAATAGTATTGCTTATTCTTCATTTAGGAAAAATGTCATAGAAACAGACATTTCAATCACATTAGACATTTTTTGGTTGTAAGTGTCAATAAACCAATTAAAGAAATGTATTTAAAGCAACTTATTCACATGTCAAACTCGATATTTTCCACATTAGAAACATTAAAAGTAAAATGTTATTCTTATAAATTAATATTAAAAATGCTTTAAGTTTGAAAATACTTGAATTTTTATTAGTGTTTTTTTGTCAATTTTATCTTATCATACTGTGGACAATTTGGATGTATTCATGAACAATGTATACGCAAAAAAATCTATAACTAGACTTTAAATAAATTCCTTTGAATTTAAACAAATGACCACTGTTAATGAGAATAATCATTATCATATTTACCTAAAGTTGTCAATAAATGACGAAGTTCTGCAGAACATATATAACCATTTCCATCTTTATCAAAATGACGTAAGCCTTCAATAAAATCTTCAGCTGTATCTGTGCTACGATTCTTGTATATAGTTTGCAAGATTGGAAGAAATACTTCAAATCCAATGCGTTCATCTATATAAATATGAATTTTATAAATGTCACAATATTAAAATAATACTGCAAAAAAATCATGACAATGAAATAAATTTTTAAAAATCTCAAGAATTCAAATCATATAGTAATTAAAATATTTAAAAAATTTATTTTTGCAAAAATTATTACAGGTGTATCTCACTATTATATACTAATTTGGGTTAAAAAAATGTTTAGCAAAAATACATTATAATGTAATTCCTATATTTATTTAAAGGCTTAGATGTAGATTAAAGATTGACATCAGTATCTAAAATTTAATATGTGAAGAGTCAATATTTTTGAACAACTATTTAAAAAAGTATTGCATCATTTTATTTCTATTTTAATTATTATTTAATTTTCAACATTAATATTTTATATTTATTCAGCTTAAGTCATAAATATACAACAACAGTGGAAGCAGCTAATGTTTTTTGTTAATGACATAATATTAACTTTGACAAAAAGATATTTGTCAAATCAGTATATAAATAAGCTTAATTGCATTTCCTGTGAAGATGTCACAAACTGTATTGCATTTTTATTAACCTTTCATTAATAATATTCTAATGCGAATAAAAAAACTTGGAATTCCCAATATCATTTATATAGGATTTTATAAGCAAATATTTTATAAAGCTTTATTGATGTAATAACTATTTTTCATAGTTTTACATCAAAGATATATATTATTTTGTATTCTATTTTGACTTTATAATTCATTTCCAAGGGGTCATCAGTTTATTCATTTTTATCCTTTTCCCTATTTTTGATAGAAGTGCAAAGAGGAAAAATTATTTCAAAAACTTTTTAAGCCTAAACTCAAAGGGTGAAACCAAATAGATCCTAATATTGCCTAAAATCTTTTAATTATAACAAAATTTTAATAATTTCAAATAATTTGGACTAATATTAGCATCATCTTTGAATTAAGAAACAAATAATTAAATATTTCTATAGTTCTGATGTCTACAAGAAAATTCAAAATTAGTAATAGCAACATCTGAAGAATCAATCTGCCAGATAGCCTCAGTGGTGCGCAAATTGTGGGTCGTAGAAAAATTGCTGGGGGGTTGAGAAAATTTTGAGATATTCTTATGTTGGATAACGAATTTTTAATTGAAAGAAGTTAAAAAAATAATTTAAACTCACTTATCTCATTATTGTGTATTGGCCACTTTAGGGTTTAAATACCACATTATTAATTTTATTTAAAAATTTGTTTTTTTAATGTATTATAATTTTTTTGTTAATATGCAGATTTTCAAAAATCTTATATCGAATCATATGTACTGAAATTAGTCTGACAGATGGTGGCACTCTACGAAATTGAAAATAATTATTAATTTGGCAGTTAATTCAAAAATAAACCACTAGGGGAAGTTTGACTAGATTAGGATTATTTGGATATACTATAAAGATATAGATTTGTACGTAGTAAAACAACTTTTATTATTACTATCCTTATATGCTTATAATAGGATGGTAACAATAGATAATGGGTTGTGTAAAATTTCAATCTGAGTATGGGGGTCGCAAGTGTAAAAAGATTGCACATCACTGGTATAGTGATTATGACATTGGGACAACAACCCTACACAATCCCTAGTTCGATCCTGGGCAGAGGAAAGTTTTTCCTTCAGATAATTATAATTTTTTATTTATTAATTCATAGATAGTACTACTCTTAATTATTAATTCATTTTTAATTCAGAGATGCACTAGCATTAGTCCAAATTATTCTATTGAAAACTAAAACCACTATCTTCATAAAGCATATGTAATAAGCCTAACACTGAGATAGGTATATGTTTTTACAATAAGTGAAAAGAAAAATAACTATTAAAAGTGCTTTTAGCTAATTCTTTAACAACCCACTTCAGTCTGGATACAAAAAATTAAAAAAAAAAAATAAAAATTCAGAACCGAAAGTGCTTTTTACATTTTTATAGTTATCTGTCTTTTCACTTGTTGTATAAACATAAGTATAGCACTGAGACAGGTGTAAATCCAAATTATTTGAAATTATTAAAATTTCATTATAATCAAGGGATTTTTAGTAATATTAGGCTCTATTAAAAATTTCAAATTTTATTGTAAAATATAGAATCAAAATATTGTACCAACAGTATAAAATATATTTCAATTTCTGAAATAAATGCTATTGTATATCAGAAGTTTGCAATTATCTTGTTTGCAATTCTAATAATACTAACAAGGAGACTACACGGGTCATGACTCATCGATTTTGACGAAAAAATTTGTGCGTGCAGAACTTCACTAATAAAGTTCATTGGGTCAGCCATTCGACGCAATACTCAAGCAAATTCCAGAAAAAAAATTCGTAAATTCTGACTTACATACACACCCTGTTAAGATACTTCGTGATGTAACCGTAGCCTACTCGGTAAGACGCGGAAAATTTTTCTTGGTCCGCGCACCGCCATCTTAGCTATTGACTCGCTAAAGTACTTTATGTCTCTTTTATTCCGTTAAATTCGACCTTAAAGTACTTTAAGCGATCTAGTTTGTAACGGGTATTATACAGTGTAATTTCTAGCACGAAAATTTGGCAGACTATACGTTTCCTTAGCACTAATGGTAACATTGTATTTTTTTCCTACCATATCTAAATACCAGTAAGTTATAAAAGAGAGTGTATTTCCAATTTTTTATCCGGCATTTTTTACTATTTTTAAGGCAGAATAATAATAAATAATTCGCTACCCTCGCATAAGTTTTAATTATGTATAATATAACGGGGAAAAGGCGATTCTGTTTTAAATCGGTACCTATATCTAAGCTTGGCGTTCAAAGTCGTGTCAGTACTTCTCTATAGGAGCGTAGAGTGACTTAGCGTTAAGCTGTCTCGCTTATTTATATATTCGCTTTGATCCACCTGCGTGGCACGACAACGCATGTAATTAAATATTGTATGAAGAAAAAATATTTTAAAATATATGTATCGTTTTCAATATTTGCGGAACGTATACATAGTACGATATAATAAAGGAAGTTACGGAAGATTACAATTACCGAAAACGTGCACGCACTTAATTACATTTTTTTTCATTGAGCCCTATCACAATATTTTAGATACAGGTTTGTACAGAATAGTTATAAATTAATTGATTCTAATCACATCTCTCTGGAGCGGGTTCTAATCAATATGTTATATTGAAACCTAATATATGATAATTAGGTACGGGTTGGTATTTTCGAGGAAAAATAAAATTGCTCAAATTTTCACACCAAGGTGAAATTTATCCGAATAAAAGCATGCAAATTACGAAACTACGCACTAAAGTGACCTCGCTGGTGACAGTGAGATTTAAATTGTGGTCGCGTATCAGCAGCGCCACGCTTTCCTGGTGAACGGGGTTATAAACTGTGAACATTACGGACTCCCGTATTTTCCTAACCAGTTTACTATATAATCAACATTTGAATTTTCGTATTTACAAAAATTGATTTGAATGAACGTAATGAATAATTTAATTAACGAAAATCTCATAACACGTTTGGTATAGTATACGTTTAGGTATAGTATAGTACGTAGTATACGTTGGTATACGTTTTGTTTTAAATATTGATTTCAATAATAATTAACAAAATTATGAATAAATTGTTCTCGCAGTTATTTTAAATTATAAAGGGCATAAAATTGAAAAGTAAATTTATCCAATATACTTGACATAAATATGAATAAAGTTTAATAATCAAAAACACGCTTACAAAAACATTAATTTTCATATAATTGGTTTAACATTTTACGAATTCTTGAAATGAATTAACATTATGCATTCCGCTTCGATATTATTATAAAATTATATAAAAAGTAAACAAAAGTCTGAGAAATATATAACATAATTGTAGAATAAGCTGGATGAACTATTTAGAATAGAATAGAAACAATTTATTGCATAAACAGTAAAATACATAATTACAATTATTATAAATTGAAGTTAGCGAGGGGAAAACCATTGGCGCTACGCCATTTTTCAGGGTCCCCAAAAAACATACAAAATTAAGACAACAACAGAAAGACAAAAAACAAAACACAAAAAAAAATACAAAACTAAAGTTGTCATAACAACCGAAGGCAAATATTATGTATATAAATTCTCAAGTTTATGAATATTCATAAACTGAATAAATATCTAAATATCTGTAACTGAATAATCTTTCTAAATATTCATAAACTCTCAAGTTTACGAATATTTTTAAAATAGGTACACAATTTATTATATGAAGGAATTGATTTTATTTCAGATTTTAAACAGTTGTAAATTTTAATAGATCTAAAAATAATAGATTTTTGACCTGTAGATAATTTAGACATTGGAATATTTTTATCATTAGCTTTTCTATCGGTCATTATCTTTTTATTATGTAACCGATAAAAAAATTCAGATTTTCTATTTGTATAATAAAATTTCGCTATGTCTTTAGTATATATTAATTGAATAGCATCGATTCCATCTATCCCCTAATACTATCCGAATAATTTGAGCAATGGTATAATCTAACGAAAGTATTTTGTCAAATTTTCAATTTATTCATATTATATGAAACCCCATATCAAAATACCATATTTTAATTTAGATTGAATAAAGTTTTTTAGTGTATCTTTTATTCCCAATATAGAAGAAATTCATTTTATTTATATGTACTGTCCGAGTCAATTTATCATCGAAATATAAAGCGAGATATTTTATCTTGGTAGCTCGATTCAATTTATGATTATATAAGGTCAAATCAAATGTGTAATATTTTATTTCTATTCTTAAAAACTAGATTTTTTTATAGTTTATTGATAAAAAAATAATTTTCCGATATTTTTACATCATTACCAATACCGTTTTTTAACATAGTAAAATTGTGATGAGTATATGTAATTGTAATATCATCCGCGTACGCTACGATATTTGGGGTAGTAACAATATTAAAGATATTTATATAAACGTTAAATAAAATAGGCCTAAGATGGGGATACCTTTATTTATTATTATTACAGGAGAATAATTTTTACTATATAACATAAATAAAATAGGCCTAAGATGGGGATACCTTTATTTATTATTATTACAGGAGAATAACTACGATTAATTTTTACTATATATAGTCTATTCTGTAGATATGATGAAATCCATTCTAAAGCCTTATCTCTTATTCCCAACGTATATAATTTATTCGACAAAACTTTTATATTTACAGAATCGAAAGGTCAATATTAAGAGATATCACAATATTGGATTCACCTAAATTAATTATTAATAAAGTATGGAAAGCATCAGTGGTAGAGGAATATTTTCTACTGTATAAACTTACTTTTTATTCAAATAATTCCTAATACGGACATAAAAAATCTTCTCAAAAATTTTAGTTAAAGTTGGGATAATAACTATTGGTCTGTAATTCTGAACATCTAAGTTATTCCCTCTTTTAAATATAGGTATTAAAATATTTCTATTAAGACAATCAGGAAAAATAGCAGATTCGAGTGATAATTTAATGGACGGAATCCTTAACGATATTCAAGATTTCAGCCGAAATAAAATCGTAACCCGCAGTTGTATCCTTTAAAGAAGGTATCACATTATCAATTTCAATTTCATTAGTTTCGTACAAAAATAGAGAATGTAGTGAAGAGTTTTGAGTAGTAATATATAAATGTGAATTATCGAAATTTACAAAGGCATGGTCTTGACAAAAGCCACCTAGAGAATTATAATATGTGGCAAAAATTTCCTGATTCGTCGTGAGTAGTTCATGATTTTCCTGAATTTCATTTATTATATTTCTCTGTTTGTTCTTACATACATTAAAAGGTAATTTTCTAATACTTCTGCAAAAAGTCTTAGGATCAATAACTCCGTCAAAAATTTTATTATAATAAAGTACCTCGTCATTATGAATACTAAAACGAATTTTATTAGTTAATTCTTTTAGTTTTATTTTAAGAGTCGCGCGTAAAGGATCGGTTGTACTTAATCTTTTATATTTCAGAAATATTTTCTTTTTAAAATTTATTAGTTTACGTGTATTAGCAGTTATTTTATTTGAGACATCTCGTTTTCTGTCAATACGTCTATTTTTAACAGCGACAGTAATAGGGAGATATTTGTCAATAAAAATCTATAATATAGAATAGAAATAATGTACAGCCTGGTGCACATTTTTTCGTTTGTACCAATAATCCCAACTAAATGCAGATTTCAGAGCATTATTCGATCTAAAAATAGCCACTAAATTTTTTGTATTTCTATAACAAAATTGATCATCTACCAGAGAGATTCTTCCCAAAGGGAGGATCCGAAATAAGATCTCGAAGAATTTCATATTTAGGACCATCCGCGGATGTTAAAGCCAAGTCTAACAATGATGGAGGTCCGTAGCCATAATGTGTCGGACAATTTGGATTCGCTAATATAGTTAAATTATTTAATACAACAAAATCATAAAAATCTTGTCTAATGCAATTATCATTCAAAAGGTTTATATTAAAATCTCCGATGATTATAAGTTTTAATTTATGAGAACAGTAGTCGAGAATATTTTCCAAAATTAGAATTAAATTGTGAAAATTAGTTGTAGGACGTTTATATAGAATCGAAATCAAAAGATAAAGTTTCCTAATCGTTAATATATCAACAAATACATTCGAAAAAGTCAGTAATTCCACTAATTCAGTCTGCAAAGAGCTTCTTACATAAACTTACAATCCCTCCATGTTGCGAAGGTTTCCGTTCCATTCTATACGTATTAAAATTTTCAATTCGACATGGTGGATTCCTGGAATTAGTCCAAGTCTCAACAAATAGGAGCGTGTCTATTTTGTTATTATAGTTATTAATTATATTGATGATTTCTATAACTTTATTTTTTAAACTTTGGATGTTTAAATAAAATAAATGTAAACCTTGGTTATAATGTGACATATCGCTATAACAAGGAATGAACGTCTTTAAATCATCTCGCAAATACAGTGAATCAAAGTGAAACTCGTACACTACTGCATACAGTGTAAAATGAAGAAAAAAAAATTAGAAAAGATGGATTTTCTAAAATAAGTGTATTTTATTTTGTAGGTCTTTAACTACATATCACAATAAATTAATATTTTATTCGTTTGAACTGTACAAAAACATAACAAAATTCATTTTCATAGTGTGTAAATAATGTCAAAATGAAACTCGTACACACTTCAGATAGAAGTGTAAATTACAAAATAATTTACTTTAAATAGTATACTAATATTTAGTAGGGTAGCCTTTGGACTTCTGAACGGCTTTCAAACGATTAGGCATAGATTTAACAAGTTTTTCACAATAAGTTCCAGTAATTTTTGCCCATTCTTGTTGTAAAGCATTTTTTAAATCATTTTTATTAGAAATCGGTATTTTCTAATTCCAAATTCTAACTGGCTCCACAGATTTTCAATAACGTTCAAATCAGGTGACTGTGGAGGAGTTTCAATAACTACGGGCTTTATGTTTAGGGTCATTATCCTGATAATATTTAAAACTTTCCAGGATTCCAAGCTTTTCAGCACTAGGCTTCAAATTTTTTTTTAGAATGTCCAGATAAATGTCTTAGTTCATTATCTCCTCAATGAAAACTAGTTGTCCAACACCATCTGCAGACATACAACCCCATACAGTAACGCTTCCACCACCACGCTTGACTGTAGGATGCAAATTAACTGGTTTAAGCTGTTCGTTTGGTTTTCTCCATATGGATACTTTTCCGTCAGAGGCATACAAGTTAAACTTGCTTTCATCTGCAAAAATAACGGTACTCCAGTAATCAAATCCATGTGCGCTATGTTCTTTAACAAAATCCAACCTTTTTATCCTATTCTTTTTGTTAATAAAAGATTTGTTTCTGGCTATTCTTCTGTGAATATTGTGTTTTCTGAGAATTAATCTTATAGTCTATGGATGTGCCTTTTTACCTAATAAATTTTCCGTGGCTGCTGCAAGTTTTGGGGCACTTATTGTCGGATTTTTCTTAACTTCTCTGATAATCCATCGCTCGTCTTGTGGAGAAAAGATTTTCCTGCTGCTATCTTTTTCTTTGTTTTCAATATAATTGTCCTTTTTTATACCTTTTGATAACACTATGTACTGTTGTGTGGCTTCTATTAACTATTTTTCCAATTTCTCTTAAACATTTCCCTTGTTTATGATGATAAATTATCAATTCTCTTTCCACTTTAGATGTTTGTCCACGTTGACGACCCATAATGAATAAAAAAAAACAATCTAAATTATAAAACTACTTGAAATATAATGGAAAATGTATTGAATGCAGAAAAAGGTTTGATAAACAATTGCACTAGCTCGTGAACAAATTTAAACATACAAAGACATGCGCTGTATGAGCTTCATTTTGACGTTATTTGCACACTTTACTGGAGAATTTTGTTATGTTTTCGTACACTTCAAACGAATCAAATATTAATTTATTGTGATATGTAATTAAAGACCTACAAAATAAAATACACTTATTCTAGAAAGTCCATCTTTTGTAATTTCCCCCCTTTATTTTACATTGTATGCAGTAGTGTATGAGTTTCACTTACAAGTTAGATTCACTGTATCTTCATCGCTTATAATTTTTATTACTGGACTATTGTCATCTTTCTTAGCAAATACTTGTCCATTTTTTATCCATTAATATTTTAATTTCTTTTCCAATTTAAATTGCCTTAATTGATAGTAAAGAGATCTATAATAAGGTGTTACATATTCATTTATATAAATTTTGTGTCGTTCACCTATTATTCCAGCATTATCAGTAAATAAATTATATTTATTCATTTTTAATTTATATAAGACTTTTTGTTTGACAATTGGATTAGATAGGTAACAAGTTTTGTTTCTTTATCGTAGATTTAATTGTATAAACTGCTAATAAATTATTCATATCAAAATCTCCATCTATATTCTTAATGACTCTCTACTATGTTAACAGTGTTTTCATCCAATAATTGCGGAATTCCATGCAATTCTATTATATTATTAGATTCCTTTTGTTCGATTTGTCTTATATAATTAGTTAAATCTTTTAATTGTTTCTTATACACATTTTGTTCATCTCTCGTTGTTTTAAATTCTTTCCTCAAAGATTCTATATCTTTGTTGAAATTTTTAATTAAATCATCCAACTCATCAACTTTTGCTCCATACAAGTCCAACGTTTTATATAATTCTGAATTTGAAACTTTTAATTCACGTATCTCTTCTTTTATATTCGTTGATTCAATAAAAAATCTTATAGAGTCTGGAATTTAAAGTACATATCTGTGTCGTTGCGGTGTCAGACATCGAAATATCTGAGTGATTATCAAGATTTAAAAACAAGCTGTCATTTTGGGTAAGAACATTACTATTATTCGCTTTCTCGGTATTGAGAATAGGTAATTTTTCAGTAACTGTTAATTTTGATTTATAAGACAGTACTTTACCTTCGCATGTCTGACATTTCCATTCTTCTTTACTTATAAAAATTTCGTCTTATGAAATTAACACAGTCAAAATGAAACCTGAAGCCACAATCTTTACATTTAAATTTGAGAGATTTTTAATTCACATTCGAAACACCAAAGACATTAGAAACTACTAGACCCAAATGCGGCGCTAGTATCGTGTCTAACAAGTAAAATAGAATATAGAGAAATCCGCCATTTTAGTGGTAATAACTTTATTATTACACGTGTGGTAGTGCAGTTACAAGCGATTTTGTCTTATTATTTTTGTGTACATTTATCGTAAACATGGTGAAGTCTTGTGTTGCCATCAATTGTACCAACAGGTACAACAAAAAAAATAATATATCATTCTACAAGTGAGTATAATTACTGTTATGTGCATTTTTTTCTCAATCTACATTTTATTCGTGCTTATATGCAATTAGTAAGCTGACACAAGATAATTTAGCTTTATTGTCGTAATAAATTTACAGATTCCCATTGAATAAGAAGGATATGCTTAAGAAATGGCTTGTAAAACTTCGCCGAGAAGATTTTGTTCCAAACCATAATAGCTACATATGCTCAGTGCATTTTGAAGAGAAGTGTTTTCTGAAAGGCTACGTGAATATGAAAAAACTCAATGATGATGCAGTTACCTACAATATTTGATTTCCCTGAACATCTTCAAAAGGTAAAACATTAATATGTAGATATTACTTTTCCCTAAGCAAAGTACAATCAGCTCTCATATAACCAAGTACTTGTGTTGCATGGTCTCACACAGCACAGTTTTTAGGAACCTGTCAATCATGTTATATGAGGACTGACTGTTTGCTGCTATGTATGTTCAAATAAAAAAAAGTTGAAAAATGAAGTTAAGTGCAAAGTTACAGGAAACTGCATCCCACAAGGTAATATGCCTCTATTCTCATGGGAGAAAGATCTCCACAAAACTCCTATATCTTCAATTGAGGATCAGCTAATATATACAACTGAAAGAAGGTATGGTGAGCCAATCCCTCACAAAAGCAGTGTAGATAAAGATCATTCGTACTGTGTTAATGTTTGTTCACTTAGTGAATATGCTTACAATGTTGTTGTGTACATTGCTGGGTATATTGTTAAGAGCATTAAAACAAGAGTGAAAAGTAGTGCATGTTTGGAAAGCCTAACAACAAGCCAAACAACTTATTATGGAGATTTTATCAATAGAAAAAACCGTGGTGGTCTTCTTAGGTTTAGTTATAATTACGGTAATAGTATTGACATTCATTATAATCCGTGACTTTGCAAGTGTGTTGAGTGATCCCCACTAATAGTTTTTAAACTAATTAGTATATTTCCAAGAAATTTAGTATCAATTTTCTATTATTAATAGTCACTTCAATGCTACATAATTTAATCTGTAGTAGTATTTAATCCTGCCAGGTTACATTTAATTTTTATCAAAATTTTATTTTATATTATTGCTAATAGACACTGCTAATTGTTAACAGTGTAAAGATAATATATAGTGTATCTAATTTCTTGAGAGAGTATGTCTATCTCAGTATCTATCATAATGATGTCACAGTCCTAATGTAATATCACTATCATGTAATAATGGATGACATCACAAATAACTGATAATTTACAATTTCGTGATCCATGATGTCATCATCTCAGTGACATGATATCAATGTACTATGTATGCTGATTAAATTAGCATTAAATTGGACACACAAAGTCAATCGATTTCAAATGCCAAATAGATGAAAAATAAATGACACTTTTAGAAAGTAGACAGTTTTAGTTTTTTCTGGAACTTCTTATTTAATAAATTCAAAGTGATGCCCATGAAAATGTTTAAGTGGAAACACTAAAGTTGAGAGATAATCATCAATATTATAGATGATTTTAAATTTATGAATTCCACTTTAAATGCTGTATATTCAAAAATATTAATAATATATCTAAAAATAGCAATAAATGAAATAACATAAATTGAGTAAACATTGTATTTCTCATAGTAAACTTAGAAATATATTTCTAAGATTTATTGAAACATTAAACTAATTATTGGGTTGTTTGGAAAGTAATTTCGTTCCTTTCCCACCAGTGGCATTAGTTGTATTTTTACCTGCCAATTTCATTCTAAGCCATATTGTCATTATAAATTTTGACAGCTGACATTTCAAAGTATATTTATAAAAAATGTTTTTTGATTCTGTGCAGTTGTTTATTTTTTTGGTGTCCTATCAAAAATAGAAAATAAAATGGAGATTTTCTGCATATTTTGCTTTTTTATTACCGAAAAGGTAAGAATGCTGTTCAAGCAAGAAAAAAGTTATGGGAAGTGTATGGAGATGTGTTAACAGAACACCAGTGCCAAAACTGGTTTGCAAAATTTCGTTCTGATAATTTCAATATTAAAGATGCACCATGTTCTGGAAGGCCAGTTGAAGTTGATGAAGACAAAATAAAGACATTGGTTTAAGCAAATTGCTGAATAACAAGAGAAATTGCTACAAGATTGAATTTCTTTAAATTCAACTGTTCACGACTAGTTGAAATGTTGATATTTGGGTTCCACATGTTCTCATACAAAGATTTGGTCCAGTGCATAGACATCTATGATTTGCTTCTCAAATATGAAGAAAATGGTCCTTCTGAAGCAGATCATAACTGTTGATGAAAAATGGATTGTTTACAACAAATTTGAATGCAAGCGATCATGAAGCAGAAGAAATGAACTAGCTCAAAGCACTCTGAAGTCCGATATTCATAAAAAAAAATGATGCTCTTTGTTTGGTGGAATTTCAAGAGATTTGTTTTTTTTTTCTTCCATACAATTCCACAATTAATTTGGAAGTGTACTGCCACCAATTGGACAAATTGAGTGATTCCATCAAACAGAAGAGGCCAGAATTGATTAACAGAAAAGACATAGTGCTTCACCATGACAATGCCAAACTTCATACAAGTTTAATGGCTCGCCAGAAGCTGTTACAGCTTGGATGGGATATGTTACCATATCCATCATATCTAGCACCATTATTACTTATTCCAGTCTTTACAGAATTTTTTAGAGGGCAAAACACAGTCGGTCTTTACAGAATTCTTTAGATGGTAGAACACTTAGTTTAAATGAGGATGTCAAAAATCACTTGATTCAGTTTTTGCAAGCAAAGCGATTATTATTTATTCTGGTCTTTACAGAATTCTTTAGATGGCAAAACACTCTACTTATTCTGGTCTTTACAGAATTCTTTAGATGGCAAAACACTTGGTCAAATGAGGATGTCAAAAATCACTTGGTTCAGTTTTTGCAAGCAAAGATTAGAAATTCTATGTGCATTGAATCATATTACTACAAGAAAGATAGCAACATGTATTGGACCAAACTGGTCAATATATAATTAAATAAAATGTTCATATACTATAAAAAAATTGTCGTTCATTTTCACAAAACGAAATTACTTTCCAAACAACCCTATAAATATCTTTGCAATAATTTATTTTTATATATGAATACTTTAGATAGATAGAATAGTAATGTTTTTCTTTTGCCAGAAGTATAACTTTTGTTTTTAATTTAATCTTAATACCTAATAAATGCATAAAATAGATTAATTGTGTATATAAATATATTTAAATATTAATTATTTTTTATTATTACATTAGAAATTATCATCTGATTGGAATACTTTTGATGATGATAAATTGGAAGAAGTTATTAATAATCTGAAAGTGAGTTTAATTTATCAAATTATTTAAATTCTATACTAGAAAAGCAAATATGAATAATTTTTATAATTTTTTTTAATTCAAAAATGATTTTTTTTCATATTTTTGAATACTGTATTCTGAAAAATTGCATAAGGCTGTGGTTGCAGTAGATGTGTGTTCTGATGAAAAATCATTCTGATAAATATTTATGAATTTGTTAGAAAAAGATGGTCATAGTTTGTTAATTTTCTGAAATATTAATGAAATATGAAATATTTAGTTAAAAAATGCAAAATGAATGTAAATAATTATTCTACTAAATAATCCTTTAATAAATCTGTAATATTAAATCAAAAAATATATTGTGTTAATGAAATTTTTTCCTGTAGAAAATGAAAAAAGAAAAACAATTTATAAACAATTGCTAAAGATTCTAGATAAAATTTCAGAATGATTATTGCTTACTTTTTAATTTTAAATGGAATTCTTGGGAAGATTAGGAAACTGAAATTTCTGAATATGTATATCTCATAACATTTTTAGCTTACTTTCAAAAGAAAAAGGAGGCTTATAAGGTAAGGCATCATGTCTGTCTGTATATCCCCCTCCAATAACTTTTGAACTAATTAGTATATTTCCAAGAAATTTGGTAGTAATGTTCTATCATTACTGATCACCCCAATATCATTTATAATTTAATCTCATTTAATCTCTAGGAGTGTTTAATCCTGCCAGATTACATTTAATTTTTATCAAAATTTTATTTTATATTATTGCTAACAGACAGTACTTGTTAAAATTATTGGTTGTTAATGAGCAAATAGGTTTTATTCAACAAATAACTTTATTTAGAAAGACTGGAGTAATACACTAGCTGTACATGGCTGCAACTGTCAGACAAAGAGAAACTCAACAATAATGTTGCCAGATATATTCTATCTGAACTTCAACACAGCCTCCCAATTTTCATTTTGTATAACATAAAAAGTGAAAATTGCATATAAAATATATACATTTAAATCTTGAACATTCAACAGAAAGTTTACATGAGTTTAATGTTATTTCTGTGTTTAAGAAATAAAGTAGATCCTAAGGACTTGGTTAATATGTCAGCTAAATTGTCCTGAGTAGATATGTAATCAATGTTAATAATATTCCTTAAAAATAGATCTTTTACAAAATGGTATTTAACCTCTATATGTTTGCTTCTTCTTCCATCATCATTATTTTTTATTAAAGAAATTGTACTTTGGTTATCAATAAACAGTTTGTTGTTGCTTTCTTTATTATGAAGATCCTTGTCAATCCCTCTTATATTTAAAATCTCAGCACATGCCAAAGCTCTGATATATATTCAGCTTCTGTGAATGAGAGTGCCACACAGTTCTGCTTCCTTGAGAACCAATTGACCGGATTCCCATGATAGAGTATAATGCCTCCTGCTATACTTTTCCTATTTAGTGTATTTCCTGTCCAATCTGAATCTGAATATGCAATTAATTTTTCTTCTTTGTTTTTGATAAATGTCAGGGGTAGTTCTTTAGTAGCTTTTAAATAACAAAGTACTCTCTTGGCCGCCTATCCATGATTTTTATGTTGGTCTGTCTAAAAACTGACTAAGATAGGTAATTGCATAGGTGATGTCTGGCCTTGTTCCATTCCCAAAGATATAATACAACCAATTATCTCTCTATATGCAGAGCCGGATTTACATTTTTAGGGGCCCTAGGACAAGCAAGGCTTTGGGGTTCCTAAAAATTCAAATCAGCTACATCTAATTTTAAAGGTTCCTTATAACTTATCAGGAACCTTTAAAATTTTACTTTCTATCTAGCACTTTAATAAAAACTCTTTTTTCTTATTAAAAGTTTATACAGTTGAAAACTGATTGATAGTTTTGGGGTCCCTGGAATTGCGGGGCCCTAGGACGCCGCCTAGTCGGCCTATTGGTAAATCCAGCCCTGTTTATATGGCACATTTATTATTGTCTCATCATCTACTTTAAAGTTTACCTACATAGGGGGTTTTAGATCCTTTACATTCTTCCATTTTAAATGTCTTGAGTGTTTTCTCTATCATCTTTTGTTGTTAGTTTGATACCATCCTTTTCTCTTTGTATTTGAATGCCAATGAATTCCTTTAATTCTCCAAAATCTTTGGCATTGAATCTTTCTTTTAATAGTCTGACGGTTTCTTCTATCTGCTCTCCAGTTAAAATAATGTCATCAACATACAGTAACATAATTTTGCTGTTTTTGTAGTAGAGACAGTAATCATTTTGTGATCTATTAAAGCCATTATTTAATGCAAAGTTGTCGAAAGTATTATTCCAGCATTTTGGTGCACTCTTTAGACCATACAGGGCTTTCCTTAATTTGTATACTGTTTTCCCATTGTTTTCTGTTCATACTGGTGAATTTATTTATGTCTCTGAATTGATCTTTCCATTTAAAAAAGCAGTTGGTATATTCAGTTGTGTAATTTTCCAATTATTTTGCATTGACAGAGATAACAACATTCTTATTGTTGATAATCTTGTCACTGGAGCATAAACATCTGAGGTTTCTTTTTCCTGATATCCTTTTGCTACTAGGCGAGCCTTCTTTATACCATTATCTTTAGTTCTAAATACCCATTTTATTTACAATTGTCAATGACAATTGTATTAGCTGGTATTTTATCTTTTTGTATTTCTTCCCATGTGCCTAATTTATTATGTGCATCCAGTTCCTTGTTTATGGCTTCAATCCATTCATTTCCTGATTGAATTGATTCGAGATATGTTTCCGGATCTCTATTCGCTATTAGACAGTAGGTTGAGTATAGTTCATATTCGTTTAAGTAATCAGGTAGTCTTTTAGTTCGTGTTGATCTTTCATTTGTGATGTTTTCTTGAATGTCAGCTGTTATGGTTTCATCAATTAAAGAATTTTCTTCAAGTTCATCCAGTGTTATTGTTTGCTTCTCTGTGAATTTTTCTTCATTGATCTTATATTTTTTCTTGATATTCTCATTGCTTGATTCATCAAATTTGACATCTCTGGCACATTCCACTTTATTCTTATGTGGGTCCCATAGTTGATATCTGAATAACCGACCATTTTCAACTTTCTTGCTCTTTCTTCTAACTTATTTGTTGGTGGTAGCTTAAGTGCATATGTGTCGCAGCCAAACACTCTTAATTTGGTAAGATAACATTCTTTGTTGTACCATATATTAGCTGGGATTCCTTCTTTTAAGGTACTGGTTGGGCTTCTATTTAGTAAGTAAGCTGCACATCTAATAGCTTCTCCCCACAATGATTTTGGTAAATTAGTTCCAATGAACATTGTTCTTGCTTTATCCAGAAGAGTTCTGTTTAATCTTTCTGAGACTCCATTCTGCTCTGGTGAATATCCTATGATTGGTTCAATTTTAATACCTTTATTTGAACAGTATTCATAAAGCTTCTTATTGATAAATTCTCTTCCTTTGTCACATTTAATTCTACTTACTTTGGTATTGAATTGATTTTCTACCCTTTCAATATAATGAAGTAAGGTTTTTTGTAGCCTCATCTTTTGATCTTAGGAAGTATACTTATGTGAAATATGAGTAGTCATCTAATATCACCTGAAATTATCTTTCATCTATGGTTTCTTCCTTAATTGGGCCACAAATATCTGTGTGTATTAATTCTCCTAGCCTTTTTGATCTGGGAAGTGTTGTCTTAATGAATGGTAATCTTGCAGCTTTTCCTTTTATACATGACTCACATTTTTCCTGGCTTACTGGTAAATTCATTAGTTTTAGTCCCTTCTTGTTCAAGTGTCCTAGTCTACGATGCCATAAGTTTTTATTCTTGTTCATTTGCATGGCTGTCTCTGATTGTTTCACTAGCATTGATATCAAATACATTTTGCTATGTTTCCTGCAAGTTATTTTAAAGTTTTGTTCACATATATTTAAGTATCTGTAGAGAATATTACTTTGTGACCAGCTTTAGTTAATCTGTTTACTGATAGCATCTGTTTAAATTAGGAACTAATAAGATTTCCATATTTATCTTCTTGTTCTGATAGTACATCATTAGTTTTCCTTTCTTTGTAGCAAACAGGTATTGCCATTAGCAGTATTTATTGGAATTTTCTTTTCTAAGATTTTCACTTCCTTCATTAGTGGTTCCATGACTCTTGAACCCAATGATCTGATGCTCCAGAATCAATAAAAAAATTAACCTCTGAATCATTACTAATCATTACAGCTTCTTCTCCTCTGTCCACTGCCAAGAATGAGATTGAAGTTTCATATGTTTGAAGGGCTCCTCCTGGATTTGAATAGTTCCCTCTTCTATGATTATAGCTTCTTCTGCCTCTCTAACAATAATTTCTTAATTTCCCTCTTTTGTCTGTTTTTTGATATCTTTCTGGACATTGAAATTGCTTATGTCCCCTTTATCTGCAGGAGAAACAAGAGAAACCTGTATTGAGATTATTATCTATTTCATCATCGTTCTTAAGTTTTAATTCAGCATCCAAGAGTCGACTTTTGACAAATTCCAACGTTATCTTATCTGCTATGGTTTCCATGGCCGTTATTACTGTTCCGTATTTTTCAGGTATTGTAATCAATAAATGGCAAACTTTATCGTCTTCATCTAATTTTGTTCTGGTGCTTTCAAGTTCTCTGACTATGTTATCAAATATTATGAAATGATCTTCCATTCTATTATTTCCTAGTTTTATAGTTAACAGTTTCTTCCTTAGATACAGCTTATTGAATACACTTTTTCTTTCAAATATTGTTCGTAGCGATTTGACCATTTCATTTGCGCTAGTTGCATCTTTGACATACTCAAAGTGTTTGTCTGAAAGACATTGAACTATTATTGACTTTGCTTTAATGTATTTCTTTTTATTATCATCCTTGGTTAAATCAAATTCTTCATCTAGTGCCTCTTTTAATCCCTTTTCCTCTAAAATCGCTTCTAATCGAAACTTCCAATTAGAAAAGTTTTGTCCACTGCAGATAGGCAATTGTACAGTTGTTAAGCCTAACATTTTGATTACTGTTATTTCCTTTTACTATTGCTACCACTAACCTTTTAAGTCTTCATCTGGGCCCATAACCTGTTAAAATTATTGGTTATTAATGAGCAAATACGGTTTTATTCAACAAATAACTTTATTTAGAAAGACCGGAGTAATACACGTGCTGTACATGGCTGCAACTGTCAGACAAAGAGAAGCTCAACAATAGTGTTGCCAGATATATTCTATCCGAACTTCAACAGTACTAATTGTTAGAAGTGAAGGGGTAACATCTGACTTACATACATTGTTTGGCACTTAACACCATCTATCATCAATATCTACCACAATGACATCGCAGCCATGATATAATGTCATCATGGTGTTACAATGACATAACAATAAGTGATAAGATAACATCACATTGTCACAATAATATCATCATCATGATATCTATACTGGTTAGTAATGTTGATTTAACATCAACATTAAAATTGGACATAAAAGCTAATGGATTCCATGTTAAATAAATGAAAGATAAATGACACATTGGGAAGTAGGTGATTTTTGTTTTTCTAGAACTGTTTGTCTTTATATAACAGGATAAGGAATTTCTACATAATCACATTTATGTTCTAAAGCAGCAGTTCTCAACTTTTCCTTAAATGCATATCATCAAAACCAAAGTTAAAAAATTTCAGTTTCACAATAAAATATATCTTGTATATAGGAAATCAAGACTCTACATCAGGGCTGCCAAACCCATCGATCTTGACAAGATTTTAGTCAATCGCAAGCTTTCGATCAACTCGCTTGTTAAACTTTGAGGAATTTGGAAAATTTTTTACCTAGAGAGGAGATGACATGGAGTGGCTGCCATTTTGTTCAAGACTAAAATGGCCAACATAATATTTATTTTGTTTCCTGTGAATACATTGTGGAGTTTATTGAAAGGAATATTAATATGTTTGGTTATTAAAGAAAAAGAAGGACGTTATGTTTGGATTAATCAATTTAACTTTTTGAAATTCTTGTTTACCTATTATGCTAATAGATTGGATTATCAAAAAAACTAACGATAATACTACACTGCCTTGATAAGATACCTAATAATCATGAGGAGGATTCGAATAAAGAATCGAAAGCGCTTCTACCATAAAAACTGGTGTGTTAAATTTTTTGTGAAAGTTCCTGCCTTTGGTGCTAGTATGATTATTAGGTAGATTGGATTATAAGAAGATTGCCGTGGAAGGGTGTAAGAGTATCTCTCTCTCTCTATCTCCTTGTGGATGTGTGTGTTGAAGGTTCCAGTTGTCAGAAAGATTAACCTAATAACTGTTTGGTGGATTGTGTTTGTTGTTCGTCCATTGAAAGACCTCAACTGTAAATGCTGTTGAACAAGAATTATTATTGTGGCATTTGGTAACTAAAAAAGTTTGTCTTTTTGCCGAGAGAGAGAGTATTGTTAGAAAAAAATTTTTTTTTAATACCGGTAAGTTAAAACATTGCAAATTCTTAAGTTACTAATAAAGTAATTTTTTTGAGATGAAAAGTACTTTTGATATGATTGATTCAGTCCTAAGTTGGGTCAATAGGAGAGAATTTAATGTACATTTTAAATTTTTTATTACTAAACGAACTGATTTTGAAGGGGAACGACGTCGAACATTGGGCAGGTTCATGAGTGAAACTCCGATCATGTCAAACTTCCACTTTACAATACATAGTAAAGGTGGTCTGTGTTCTTGTTGAAAAAAGAAAAATGAGGTTATCCCTAAGTGTTTCGTTCTTTGTGTCGTTTATCATTTATTAAGATATAGCAGATCAGAGCAATTGGTAGAATATAATAATATATCAAAACAATAAATGAAGATTATTTCGATGAATAAGCAAAAATTTGTTAGACAAATGCTTATACAAGCTCAAATATCTTTTCTTTCTTTATTATATTACTCAGGTCCGGACAACAGTACATCATTGTTCTGTTGTCTCACTAAAAGAGTTAAATTTATTAAAAAATAAACTTCTACAATTATTTAATTTTTTCTTTTAACCATAATTATGAGCGTAGAAAACAAAATTAAAACTTATCATAACCACGATGAATGGAAACATGATTTCTTTCTTCCATGGTTAATGCAAATGCTCTTGTCTAATATATCATTCAATTGTTGCTATTCCAAAAAAGGGAAATATCAAAAGTCCTTTTTGAACAATGCTCTCCAATTACGAAAATGAATAACCGAAAGACTCCGAAATACGCAGAGAAAAATTTAGATTTAAAATCAAACTTACATTCGCAACAAAATATGTTGGTAAAAATTTTAAGATTACCTCTTTCGTCATATAATCCAAATTTTGAATCAGTTGCAAAATCTACACAATGCAAATATTGCATTAAAATTTTCTTTATGTACCCATGTATTTGTAGTTATTTTCATATTTCAATGCTATGAAGAATTGTTTATTTTACTTAATAAATTTTGAATTATATAGAACACATTGCTATTACTTTTATTCCCTGGATATCGGTAGATCGCTATATTGCTCCAATGAAAAAAGTAGCTCACGGTCATAAAAAGGTTGGGCAGCCCTGCTATACATGTACCACTAGTTATCTCACTTACATATTATATGACAGATAACTAATAGTTAAGAACTGCTGTTCTAAAGAATACATAAAAATATTAAGACTGTTGTTTTTCAAGTTCTGAGCAACATTACCTATGAAGCAATAACTGTTTATATTGCTTTCAGTATATTTATTTCATTCTGAAGTATAGGAGTAAAAATGCTTTTTCTTCACTTTCATATAAATATATTATAAAAAGTAATCCATATTTATAATGGTAACTTATACCTTCAAAGTTACTATCAATAATTTGGTACTAATGAAGGCCAGCTGACTGAATGGTTAAGTAGTAGACAAAATGAAAGCATGCTGTGTTTCTATCATAAAGTTTTCATATTTAGTATCTGATCTTATATCTCCAGATCAAAGTTTTTGGCTTGAATCAGCTCAAGTTTTCTCAGAAATTAACAGATGATCAAAACTCAAGCTTTTTCATAAATAAGTTCAAGCTTTGGTGTTTCAAAGCCTCTTTAAATTTGTCCTTTGAGAGATTTTTTAAATTGGTAAACATTAATTATTGACCAACAGAAAATTATTCCATGAAATGCACACACTAAAGTAGAGATTATAAAATTATTAATTATTTTTATTAAATTAAGTATTGTAATTGTTCTTATAATTTTCACAACAGACATAGAATCTGTAACAACAGATCCTATGTCTGTTGATTTAAGAGTCTTTAAGAGATTTTAACAACAGGCAATCAGATCTGTAGCAAATCCACTACTTCATGATATCAAATCAATTTTCTAGTATTATATTTGCAATTAAACTGCTGTAGTAACAGGAGAAAGGAAATAGTCCTAGAAGGACTCTGTTTAGGGCATAGTCAAATGCCTTCATTTGCCAATTGTTGAAAGGTGAAAAATAATCAATTTGTGACCTTGGCAACTGTGAACTTTTTGAAGCATATTTTAGTAGAGTGCCCTTATTTTACTGCCAAACATTTATGGCTTTTTAATAGTTTATTTTTAATCACTTTTTAAAATTTTATTTGAAAAGAATTTTAATAATTATGGATTTTCTTGACAAGTAATGGTATTTTAGATATATTTTTACATGAATTATAGGTTTTTATACTGTTTTTAAAGAATTAATCTTTTATATTTACTTTTTTAATGAAATTAATTCTGTCATTTTGTTTAGTTTTATCAATTACTCTTTTAAAGTTTTTGAATATTATTGAGAGTTATATGCTAGATTGCTTTTTTACAAATGTCTATTATACATTACTGTATTTTTATTTTTTATTTTTTTAAAATATTTAAGGTGTAGTTTGGTCTAGATTAGTGCTTCTTAAACTTTTTCATTCATGACCCCATTTTTCAGCACGAGCGCTTCTCAAACTTTTTTCATTCATGACCCCATTTTTCATTACTAGCTTTTCGCGACCCCAGGTATTAAATATGAAATAAAACGTACAAGTATATCATTTACACACTTATTAAGATGAACACAATCAACCAACTACACTGAATATGTATATGTTGTCATACGTTAATATTGTACATTTGTGAAATTACATATAAACTGAAATTCAAGTGTTTGAATTTAATTTTAGCAACCCCAGCATTTCGCTTCACGACCCCAAATGGGATCATGGCCCATAGTTTAAGAAGTATTGGTCGAGATGATCCCTGTATCACCAAACAAAAATAAAGCAAAAATTATTCATTATCATCAGGGGTTGATTGAAAGTTCTGAGTGATCTGAGAAATTGTTTCAATAAAGCAGCTCATATTGTAAAATGTTATTTATTGATTACTTCTTATATGTCATTTAAAACCTTTCCAATATATTTTATTTCTATTTGCTAAATTATCAATTATTTATTCATGAAGAATATTCTTACTGATAGCTTTCTTACAATTCATTAGCATAGAAGCTTTAAATTCAGAGAC
Organism: Olivierus martensii; assembly: GCA_000484575.1. NCBI lineage: Eukaryota > Metazoa > Arthropoda > Arachnida > Scorpiones > Buthidae > Olivierus > Olivierus martensii. Next base: position 35,851 of record AYEL01089358.1, on the reverse strand, counting down.
AAGAAACTACTATGAATTCATATGATTACAATAAAACTTTTGTAAATTATCCTTTTTATGAAATAGAAAAAAATTCATTGTAGAAATGCTACATCATCTGAATAGGATGGCCTACTAGTCTATCAATCCACAGAGAGTTCTCTTGATCCCTCAATATGACCTATCAAGCCCCTGATTATGGCCATAATTAAATTTACCAGTGTTTAGAGAACTTTCAAGCATAATGAGTTAATAAACAATATTTATCAAAACAATGCTCAAGCTTTCCCAAGCTTTTCTTTAAAATCAGCAACTCTGCTCCTGACTTTTCCAAAAGTAATCTAAATTTGGCCCATTCAACCTTATCCTTCATTTGACTGCCAACTCTTACCATCAATGTAGGTGCCCTATGATTATCATTAGAATGCCCTGTTGCTTAGTATTTAATAAGAAGGAAAGCAGTATATAATTCAATAGAAAAAAATGAGAGCTATACTAATTTTCAATGTTTCTTTAATTAGATGTGTTCATTTCTAATTAAGAATGTTTCTTAAAATGTTTTCAATGGAACCAGATAAAAGTTGGGTTAATTTAGTTTGATTAAATCACTGAATCTCACTAAGATTGTTTTGGCAGCAGCCAATTCAGATCCGATTGCAGGCTGGTGAACATCTTTGATGGGATCAGTCAGAAGATTGAAAAGTGAAGTTCACCAGGTCCAGCTAGACCAGGGCAGATTTAGGCATAGTCTTTATGGGCTGCAGCCCAGGGCCCCGTTCGATCAAAGGGCCATTTTGTGATCCAAAATATAAAAAATAAAAAAATTTGTTAAAAATTTAAGAAAAAATAAATTATACAAAATTTTTTCGTACCTAGATAAAATTTAAATCATTGGTTTGCCATGCTATTGGATTTGAATAAAATATCAAATATCAATGTTTTAAATGACAGTAAATACAATTCTGTCTTCTATCAGCTCTGTCCATAGTCGGTAAAATCAAAATATACTTTTTCATTTGTCAGTTATGCAAATAATGTGACAAGATTGAAATGGGAATGCAAGTCTAGCTCCTCTAAAGCATGTTAGCTTAGCGTAGCTCTCACCATTTGATATTTCAGTTTAATTTGGGTAAATTGAGTAGGCCCTCAAACAGTGTTAGACCAGGGCCCCAAGTTAACAGTCCACCACTGAGCTAGACTCCTCCTGAAAACTAGAGATTGGGATTTGAATCCTCCAAAACAGAAACTATACTTTATCACATGGCCTCTGACCAATGAAACAAGATAAAGTTATTCACTTATCTAAATATAATCACACCCATTTTCTATTGAATTATATTCTTACAAAACTTAATCAGAAATGATATTTTATTTATGAGGGGCCTGCAATGTATGTAGACTGGTATCTTGGATCTTATCATTCAACAATCCCATTTCTGACATCAATATGAGAATCCCACAGCAGATGGCTGATAAAAAAATGTATCAATAAATTTTAATGTGATTTTCGAATAGGGTCATAAGTAAGTGACACAGGGATCCAGGATAGATTTATAATACTTTTTCTGTGGTATGTAACTGAAAGAATTTACTATACTGTTTATTTTTATATATTTAATATAAATTCTTTTTCAATTCAAAATTATTATGGTAGATACAGAAAGTTTAATATGAAATTGAATTTATGCAAGATAAGTATTACATGATTCAAAGAGCAGATGTATATTATATCATCATCATCATAATCAACCATTATCAATCAACTGCAGGATGAAGGTCTCTCAAGCAATTTCCAGTTCTTCCTGTCTACAGTGTCTCTGTTCCAACATCTTGATGTAAAATTAGCAATCTCATCTCTCCATCTGTAATGTGGTCTCTTGGTCGTTTTTATCCCTTGGTATCAAGTGAAGTACTTTAGTTGTCCATCTATTATCTCTTATTCTTATTATATGTCCAGCCGATATCCACTTCAGCTTTTTTATCTTTTGGATTACATCTATAACTTTTGTTTGACTCCTTACCCAAGTATTATATTTTCTGTCTCTTCTAGTTATTCCTAGAATGCATCTTTCCATACTACTTTGTGTTATTTGCAGCCTTTGAATACTCTTTTTGTTAATGTCCAAGTTTCTGATCCATAAGTTAAAACTGGCACAATACATTGATCAAAAATTTTTTTTCAAGCAAAGTGGCATTCTTCCTTTTAAAATTAAGTTGTTTCTACCAAAGACACTCCATGCCAATTTAATTATCCTGTTTATTTCTAGCATAAGGTCTCCATCTAGAGCAGGAGTCTCCAAATTACAGCCCGCAGTCCAGATGCGGCCTGCGATATGATTTTATCCGGCCCACCAAGTGGACTAATTTTTCAATAAGAATCTGCAAAAAAAAAACACGGGTTGTTTATAGATTTCAAATGCATTAATTAAAATTGTGTTCAAAATATATTCCCAAATGGTAAAAAGTAATTATAATCCAAGTTACAATCTTTCTGACTGTAAAAGGTCGGTTAAAATGGACTAACGAAGAAAAAAAAAATTAAACGAATTCAAAACAAAATAAGAAAGTTACATTTGTAATCCAAGTTACAATCTTTCTGACTGTAAAAGGTCGGTTAAAATGGACTAACGAAGAAAGAAAAAATTAAACGAATTCAAAACAAAATAAGAAAGTTACATTCGAATGGATGTAACTTTTTTATTTCCTTATATCTGCTTCATTATTATATTGGTTTATCTGCTTTCAAATAAAAGTCATATATCTAGTTCTAGAGTTTTTTTCTTTGCTATGGCCTGCAGAACAATGCTGAAGTACCCAATGTGGCCCTCATGCCGAAAAGTTTGGAGACACTTGATCTAGAGTGAGCAGTTTCCAAGGTAAATGTAGCTACTGATTTCTTCTAGAACTATGTTATCTAGCAACACAAAATCTTTAAAAACTGCTTATTTCTTAAATACCATAAGTTCAAACAATGAAAAGCACTTTTAGCAGAAAATGTAATAGATTAACACTTTAATAGCACTAATAACACTAAAAATGTTTTTGGTATGTTGAATACTATCCTCAGTTACATAGAATTATCATCAAACACATTTCGAACTATACAAAATTTAAATTACATCACACAGAATATTTTTTTAAAATTACAAAAGAAATATAAAATAACTGAAAGTAATAATCGGACAGTTACCAAAGTTATGTTAAAATTGTAAATATTAATACGAGTGGAAAACTAGGATCTTTAGTATCCATATTAAAATTAATAAATGTTCCGTAACTAGCAGTGATGTTCCGTAACTAGCATACCTCCAGGCTTGACTCATCAGTTTGCCTAACATTAATAACATTCTCATTCTCACAAGATTTTAAAATCTCAATTTTGTCTTTTATCACCAGGTCTTTCCTGTTATAGACATTTTTAATAATCTTCACATCTTGCCATAAAATATCAACATCTTTTTTGGAACACTCTATGTGCTAAGGCAGTAGCTAGGTTACCTTTGGCTCATGTCGTATTCTGAGACTAGCCCTGCTCCACCTACTAGGGTACTACAGGGTACTTAACGTCTGTGAGAATAATCTCAGCTTAATCATTGCCTGCAACTAGTGGTGCGGACTCGCCTGACCATGACTCTGATCCACAAAGTGAACGAAATACGAATACGGCGGACTTGCTCAGGTTTGCCAGGCCTAGGGGTAAGAAGGCTGCATTCGTATCCCGTGGACTGTATCACCGAAGCGACCTTTACGGGCCGAGAATCATGCCCGTCCACAGAGGGAGCGGAGACACAAGAGGCTGTGTATTTGCTACTGTGACTACAGGTAGTGACTGGAACTGTCCCTGGAAGGATCGAAAACTCAACGGTTTTCCAGCAACAAGTTCTCCCATAAATGGGAAATTCTTAGGACACCAAAGCTAGGGCACAACTGTCACGAGAATCACGACAGCTCGCCGGAAGGACGGAGAGGATAGTAATCCCGAACCTTCCACAAGAGCAGAACCCTTACTAATAATCGCATCGAATGGGCGGAACACATGACGACGAGCCAACCCAACTTGCAAAGGGGTGAGAATCTCCCCAGGTTCGATCACCGATGTAGCCCACTGTCTGCTCCAGACTGGCGGGCCACTGTGGAGACGATAACGACCAACGTCGTGCAATGGCCGGGCTCCTGGCACCTTGCCATGGTCGAATATCGCTCGGATCAACTCCCCGAAGTTTTGTGATTCCCTAGGTAGCAAGCTTCCCTGGCCTCTGGATGAACCCACTCAGCCCGAGCAAGGCCAACCCTCGGGTGGGCACCATAATGGCTTCTATCCCTCCACCATTCATCCTGTTGGACTGGTACAACGCCTTGGGATTGGGACCCTTATAGAGGACTCGTACCTCACGCAGGGCATACGTCGGATCAATTCTTAATCCCATATCCGCAGGGACTCGGACGGTCAAGTGGCGAACTACAGAGCATCTATCAGCGAGGGATGGGTGCAGCCATTTCCCTATAGGAATTTCTTCACTAGGGGCAGCTACTATTGGGGGCCGGGGCCAGGGATATCCCAGGTCGACCAATTTTGCTGCTGAATCTCTCTATAGAAAGTCAAACGAGATCCGGGGCGAATTATCCGGCTAGGACTTCCCACGGCTTGTCTACTCGGGCGCCTTCTTATCCTTTCAACTCACCGTGGACACACTAATGTCTGCACATGCTCACCCGTGGTGTGGGGTCGTCTTTGCCAGAATTTTTCCAAGCATTTGGCAACCTCTTAGTTTTTCCCTGTCAGTATGGACATTGCCAGAATTTTTCCAAGCATTTGGCAACCTCTTAGTTTTTCCCTGTCACTATGGACATATTGGCCCGGTTGTACAGATATGGGCATAGTGACAGCCGGTAAGCCCTCTCGCCATGTCAAGGCGGGCGCCCTCGAGAGGGTAGGTTACCTTTGCCTAAGTTATCTTTGTGCTCTGCCAGCTATCTTTAAAGTCCCTAGCCGTATATATAGAAGACAACAGAGATGAAGTATATGTTGGCACTACAGCTAGGAACTTTAAAGATAGGCTGGCAGAGCACAAAGATAACTTAGCCAAATGTAAACTAGCCACTTCCTTAGCACAAAGAGTGTTAATCTATTACATTTGCTGCTAAAAGTGCTTTTTATTATTTGAACTTATGTTATCTAGTTTTATCTTCTGTTGATCAATAAAATTATTGTACATGACCTTAGTTTTTACTTATGTTTATTCTAAATCCTACTTTCTTGCTTTCTGTGGCCAAGCTTTGTATCATATTTTGTAGTTCACTTGGGTTTGAAGTGAACAAGACTATGCTGTCAGCTAGATGACTTAAATATTCTCCATCTATTTTGAGACCAGTTTCATTCCAATCCATTTTTTTGATTACCTCATCAAGGACTGCAGAAAACAGTTTTGGTGAAATAGTATCCTTTTGTCTAACACCTTTTCCTATTTTAATTTTCCCACTATATTTATGCAGTCTAATTCTTGCTGATGCTTGACTGTAAATTTTGCTGAAAATATCAACATAGCCTGGATCGGTATCAGTATTAGCCAAAGCATTTAGCACAGCTGATGTTTTAACGCTATCAAAAGCACTTTCATGATTGATGAATGCTAAATAAAGTGGAATTTCATACTCAGTATATTATATATAATCTATTTATATATATTTGATAATTATATATACAATATTTATATTTAATATAAATGTACATAATTATTGAAAAATTTTTTAATTTATTTAATTTTATTGATATATATTAATTTATATGCTTTTTGTTTAAATTCAAATTAGTTTTACATGAATCAGATTCCATCATATGAAGTATTCATTTTTGCTCTAAGTGAAAAATTAATTCAAACTGACACTTTCAATTCTGAACTATGTAAGGATATTTTGAATCTTCTATTACGTTGGAAAAAATTCCGAGTGAACATAGTTGAAAAATATATCTCAGTTCAAAACCAGTGGCTTCAAAGACAAAACTTTATTAGAAAATGTCGCTCACTTTTGTTGTTTCTTCATGAACTAAAAAATCAGCTAACTAGTGAAATACCATCTAGTTATGAAAATGTTCTTAAAGAATATTGCAAGATGCAAGTAAGTTAATATTTTTTTTATGAAATAATATATAGCTTATCTTAAATTTTAAGATTTAATTAAAATTTTTATTGTATTTAACACTTAAAAATAATAAATATACTATGTAAAATAATGAAAATGACATATTATGTGCAGGAAAAATTATAAAACATTGAATATTTTCACTGCTGTAGAAAATTAATAAATTGACAAAATAATCGTATTTTGTAAAGTTGTAATGAATCTCGCGGGCAGCAAAATTATTCAAGGTGGGCCGCATGCGGGCCGTGGGTTGGCCACCCCTGTACTACATAATATTATTTACTATTATGAATCCACATATGAACTGCCCACATCTCTGGTGGAGTTGATATAACTATCATAGGTGGATGGATGTACCTACAACCATCAAAAAAATTTTCTGAGACATGGAATCTGAATTCCATCCTGGGTTTGACCTAGATTTGAATTCAGAATGAATTATTTAATTTTTTTGTCTGTGGCCTATTTCATTTATAATTTTTTCTGGTCTATTTCTTGGACAATTTTGCCTTCAAACAACAATAGCGTAAAATCTTTTATTTTCTATTGAGTATATGCATTTTGAGTTGAAGTTCTAAATTGCCTTCACTCCTTGTCGGTACATTTAATTTTACAATTCTCAAATTTTTCTGTATTAATTTACATATTTGGTATTTCTTTTTCTTTATTCAACTATTATTACATTGTTATTTTGTTTTAATTGAACATTATGCTTTATACTTTCTAATTCTTGATTCCAATTATATTCTGTTAATTTATATTTTTGATATTATTTCAATATACATTTTTAAAATTCTATTATATAATCTTTAAATTCTATCAATTTTACTATATAAAGATTATATTTTTTAAATTCTACTATATATATTTCTTTAATATTATTCTAAATGTATATTTGGAATAATATTGAAGAATATAAATTAACAGAATGTAAGCAGAATCAAGAATTAAAAAAATAAAGACATAATGTTTCATTGTGAAATAAAATAACAATACACTAAATAGGGGATTAAGTTTTTCAAATCAACCAAACTTTACAGCCAAACTTTCCCTAGCGTAGGGGTGGGCAACCTCCAGCCTGCGGGCCACATTATTTTATTATATCTAATACCAATGCTATGTATACTTACTTATCTGTACCTTCTCTTTTTTTAAATAAATACTATTATTAATTGTTTTTGTTTTGGCTCGTGGCCAACCATACATTTTTCTATATGGCTCCCTACAAAAAAAAGTTGCCCACCCCTGCCCTAGCAGATATAATCTGAATTAAATTTTTCTAACGATTAGTTTTGAATTAATGCTATGGTGCCACCATCTGTTGATTTAATAATTAATTAAATTTCGAATTTAGAACTAAGGTGGTGCCATCTCGTATTTAATAATTAAACTATATATATATATTTTTTAAATTAATTTTCCCGAAATAAAATTTGGTTGATGATAAAAATAAAGTTTGGTTGATTTGAAAAGGTTAATCCCCTATTTAGCATATATTTGAGTAATATCTGACTTGAGCCAAGTCTGTCTATCCAGGTTTGCCAAGAGGGCCCATGGCTACATAGATAGCCTGCCTGGGAGCACTAGTTTCGGCCTTGTCCAATAGTCTCCATAGTAATCAATATATAAGGCTTCCCAAAATGGAATTCTGCCATAGGTCACCGTGGCCTAATCAGTTAAGGCATTGGGGTGCTATCCCAAAAATCCCGCTTTGAGTCCGGTGCAGTGGCAAAATTTTATTTCCGGGAAAATTAATTAAAAAATAAAAAATAAAAATATAGTTTAATTATTAAATACGAGTATGCACCACTTTAGTTCTAAATTCTAAATTTAATTAATTATTAAATCAACAGATGGTGGCATTGTAGCATTAATTCAAAAATAATCGTTAGAAAAATTTAATTCACTAGGAGAATATATCCGCTAGGGGAAGTTTGGCTGTAAAGTTTGGTTGATTTAAAATAAAAATGTAATAACAACTGACTAAAGAAAAAGAAATACTGAATATTATGTAAATTTTAATACAGAAAAAAATTTTGAGAATTGTAAAATCAAATGTACTGATGAGTGAAAGCAATTTAGAACTTCAACTCAATGTATGTACTTATTGGAAAATAAGATTTTAAGCTGTTGTTTTTATTTGAAGGCTGAACTGATTGAGAAATAAACCAGAAAAACTATAAAAAGTGAATTAATTTATGCAATGAAATTATATAGTGAAATTATATATATTTTCATTGCAGACATTTCTGGAAATATTTTTGAATTGAAACAAAATCATCTAATTTTTATAAAAAGCATTGAGTATCAGCATCAGTATCTGAAATTTATATATATATATATATAGTGAAATTATATGTAATTTCATTGCAGACATTTCTGGAAATATTTTTGAATTGAAACAAAATCATCTAATTTTTATAAAAAGCATTGAATATCAGCATCAGTATAGCTGCAATTTTTTTTAATATATCATATGCCAGTTTCCTTCTTATTGGATACTAAGTAGCTGGGTGTCTCATTATTCACCACAGAGTCCCATATCTGTGGTAACAGATGAATAGTTAGATAAAGGATAGGGTTGAATGGGTTGAACTTAAAAAAAATCTAAAGGTATGAGATCTAGAATTAAATACAAATATTAGAAGTAGAATTAAATATAAGTACATTATCATACAAGTATAACAGAAACATAACATGCTTCTATTCTGATAATTACTTAGCCATTCAGTCAATTTGCCACTATTATTGCAAAATCATTGATGGCAACCATCATAAATACAGATTTTCACTGTAAATAATTGCCATCATAAGTACTTAATAAGAGATGTAAGTATCATAAGTAAGATTGTCATAAGTTGGGAATCCTTATACATAAAATGATTTCAGTACTTTTGGGATCACATAACAATAATAATCAAGTTAAAAATAACTCAAGTTATAAACAAGACTTACATGAAAATTAAGTTCATAACTAGAGGAGCATCTGGTAATTACTAACAGAAATGTTCTCAATTTTTCAAAAATTTAGCTCTGTTAATTTTCATATATTTTCAACAGTGTTTCATGAATTCAATTCTCCAGTGTTTAGCCCATACTAGTCCACTATTAGATTACTGTCTATCAAAAAATTATGAAGTTGATATTAATTATACCACAAGTACTATGAAAGGATCTCTCATTAAAGGTGAGTGCAGAATTATATGTTTGCAGTTATTAAATTTAGTTAATAAAGAGATGAATGATTTTATATTTTTATAGTATTTCCTTAAAAAAATTTTTACAACATATAAATGAAATTTATACATATTAGAAATTTTAAATGCAGTCACACATCAAAAATAGCATTAGTGCTAAACATAAACAATACAGTTATAACTTTGTAAGACAAACACAAACAAACAAACAAACAAACAAACACACACACACACACACAAAAATAATAATCAAAAATAGCATTAGTGCTAAACATAAACAATACAGTTATAACTTTGTAAGACAAACACACAAACACACACACAAAACACACACACACAAAACACACACACAAAACACACACACAAAACACACACACAAAACACACACACAAACACACACACAAACACACAATAATTTCATCAAACTTTTTAATTTGTATTATTCATTAATATTAATATCTTAATGCTATAATATAAAGTGAATTAATTTTTTTTTCTTTTAATGATTATGTAGAATACTGAATTTAATTAGAATATTTATTCTTACAATAATTGAATTTAAATGCATATTAATCCAGGAATGGTTAATAAAATCACCATTGTGTGCATGTGATCATAATCAGGGACAATATTTAGCATGTTATTAATCATAATTTTTTGCTTTTTATTATTCCAGATGCATAAAATAAATACTTCAAAATTCACTGCTTAGATCAGCAGTTCTCAACCTTTTTTCCCCCGTGCCACATACATTTGTTTGCTACATTAAGCGGGCCGCAACATGCTATATCAGCAGTCAGAAACCGGTTGGTGTCACGTGAAAAATCTGACTTTTAAAAATTCACCTACAAAAAACTCTTGACTTTTCAATTCACGAATGCCATAGGTCAGTGTTTTCCAAACTGTGGGATGCTAGTCTATTGCAAGGGGACATGCAAGATGCAAGAATTAACAAAAACATCATTTTTGAGACAAACAAACAAAAATAAATTCAAATTGGTATTGAAAAAAAAGTGTTGTTTTTTTATATTGGTGAAGTGTGAAATCTTAAATTGTGAGATTTTTCCCCCCTCAGCTCTTTTTCATGCATTGTAAAATTTTGAGTGCATCTGGAAGGACACAACAAATTAGGCAAATCAAATTTTTCCAGATTTAAAAAAAATTTAATATCAGAATTTTTATTTTTGGCATGTGGGAGAAGAATTCCACGCTTTAAATTCGTGACTGTGTGTTCCAGGCTTCACGTAAAAGCTTGGTGGGCTGCAAGTTGAGAATGACTGGCTTAGATGTACACAAATTATTCACAGCTCTTTAGTGATACAAAACTATTTTTCATTAAAAATAAATTAATAGTTTTGAACTGCTAGAGCTGTGAATAATTTAAACTTTATATGAATACACAAAAAGATTCTATTCTTTTCAAATTCTTGTGCAATATAACATGTTCAAACAATTGTTTGTAAGTATTAATGTTGATTTAATTATGGTGAAGAAAAAGTTTATTGGTCATAGGCTTGAGTCAGTTTCAGGAAATGCTGAGGAACTTTAAATTTTTTCTTGAAATCAAAATTATTATAATGAAATACTATTATTCTACATTTAATTTTTATTATACTTGTAAGGAATTATTTCACTTTGGCTTGTATTGTGTATTAAAAAAAATACTATATATTTTCTATCCTTATTGAAGGAGATAAAGGATGTATTCAATAGTTTGTGTTTCATTCTTCAAAGAGTTAAACTGAAAAGAGCATAGAAAAAAAAGAAAAGATTCTTCCAGAAGTGTGTATGTATATGGCAAATCACTAATAAATGGGAAAATTCTTTTTTGCCTCTTATGGGAGATTGTGAATTATTTCTGCAGTCTTATTCTAGTTTTTGAATTTATTGTTTTATAGTATTGAAGAAACAGATATGCAAAGTTACTTTCTCACCTATGTCTGTAATAAATAGTAGCATTAAATTTGTACTAGTTTAACATAAAAATATGCATGAAATGACTAAAATGATGATAATATAGATGCAGGTAATGGACTTAGACTCGACTGCTACAAATTATCTATAGATTTTATTTATTACTATAAATAAGAAAATGATTATTTAATTAAATAAATACTACCAATTTAAAATAGCATAAATTTCACTTGGAATTGAAAGAAATACAAAAGTGAAGAGTTTAGAATTAATAAAACATGATAATTTGCTTGATTGATTGCTTGATAAAACTATTGCTTTTCACTTGAGATTTCAGGTTAGATTCTGTCTTAATCTCCAGATTTTTAGAAGAGATCTGGGTCTCAGATATCAATTTAATCTTCATTAAGAGTGTTGGTCAGCCCTTGGTAGCCTCTGAAATGATTGCCAAATTTATTCCTTCTGAAATTGTTTGCATAATTATAACTAACCAGGTCTAATTCATTTCTATTGTTCACTTTCAACAGACTATAAGTAATGATGATATTTTTCCCATGTAGATATTAGTTGTAAATCACACAATCAACGAAAATTGACACAAAGTAACCAAATTGCACATTAAGATCCAGCATTATAATAAGATATCAGTAGCCATTAACATTTTATTATATTACTCTGAACATTATACAGGTTGACAATCAAAAATCCAGCAATCAATATTCCAGTTCCATCAGTTTTTCGGCATGAATGTTAGAGTGCATTTTTAAATTTACCGTGTTGGTGCACCATTGTTTTCTGGAGGCGCCATTTAAGTTTTGACGGCCCTGTACTTCAGAATTAGATGTTTGGTCATGCTTGCAACTAGGGTTGCCAGATTGGCTTTTTTGATGCCAAATGAGCTCTTTTTGGATTTTTTTAGACATAGTTGGCACTAGAAATTTTTTTAACATTTTAGTGTTTTTTCTGGCTTTTTTTGTTAAGATTTTATATTATTGACATAATATAAAATCTTTTAACTTTTTTCAAGGGTACAGTAACAAATTAAAATTCTGTAGAAATATTATATTTAGTTGAATTAACATTCTGCAGAACTACAGTCGTTTATTTAGTTATTGAACATTAAAATTTCATTAGCTTTTCATTTAGTGTTTAATTTTATTTCTAAAGCACTGTACAAGTAGTCCTTTTCTGTTAAATATATACAGCATATATATACATCAAAAATCTTGAATTTCTGAAAATCCATCAATCCTCAGGTCCGAAGGTTGTCGGATTTTTGATTGTCAACCTGTATAGTTCATAAATAAAATATCACATATATATAAAATTATAAATACTGGAAGAAAGATTTATTTGTTAGAGAAAAATAGATTTCTCTATGGACATTAAATTAAAAGTGCAAATTGGCATTTCCGATATGTTATGCATATTTTCACAGATTTTTTTATCTTGAAAATAACATGGATTTGGCCTAGTTCTTTTGGCAGTATTACTGCATTTATAGACCTCTGAAAAATATTACTTTCATTATCTTTTATTTAATCTAATCTAACTGCAAATTCATCATTCAGTGAAAATCCATATTGAGAAAAGTCAAGCATTGTCTTTATCATGATGTTGCCAGATTAATAATGCTTCACTACATTAGAACTTTTTCTTTGTTTATAAAATAAAGATAATTTTTTTTTATTCATCAGTTTGAATTTATTTTTTTGTAATAATTTTCCTCAATCAATATTTTAGTAGACATAAAATTCTAGCATGATAGGAATAGTCAACAATCTTAACTAACATGTTAGTTAAGATTGTTGGCTATTCCTATCATGCTAGAATTGGAAAGAGTAAGATGAAATGACAATTGATTCAATGCTACAGATTGCTAAAAATATATGTTTTACAGTCTGCTAAAGAAAAGGAGTTTTTAATTCTTCTATAAGCCTTAAATAGATATGGAAGAACAAGATATGAATTTTTAAATCTGTGATTTTAAAATTATTAAATATCACAAATTAGATATAATTTTTTTGTAAAATTAAAAATCCATAATATAATGATTAATATTTTAATTTTGTAAACTTAAGTTAATTTTTAAATGTTTTTTATTTAGCTTTTGCAAACCTTGTGCATCATATGTGGAAAAATAATGAGTCAGTAAGTCCTCGTGAATTGAAGGGACAAATACAAAAGTTTTCACCTCGTTTTGTGGGATATAAGTAAGTGTTGTTATATCTTAATTTAAATTTTACTATATTGTAATATTTATAAATTGAGTTATTGAAATTTCTGAAAATTTTCTCATACAGACTTCACTTCTGAAATATATTAAATTGAACAGATTCCAGATATACAGTAAGAATCAGAATATTTTCAGCAAAACAGGCTTTTTTTTTTCCATTTCTATAATTAGAATTTATGAATAAATGTGTAGTTTGATTGTTTTAAAGAACAGAAAATTATATATCAATTATATAAAATAAATTATATATTGAAAATCAAATTCTTAATATTTTTAACAATGTTAGTTCACATGAATTTTAGTAATCATTGATAAGTAGTTTAGATCTATCAAATATAAAAACTATATAGAATCTTTCTACGTAGGAATTTTTTCCAATTATAGTTCTTTATACCACTAATTTAAATCACAATACAATCATTCCTTGATTTGTATGAAAGTTATTCTAAAAAATATTATACAGTGGATGATCGGTTAACGAACAAATCGGATAATGAACACTTTTTTGAAAGTGTTCATTAGGTTAATTAAGCCGAAATATCCTCATGGAATTTATTCCATGAGGATATTTCGGCTTAACTAACCTAATGGAATGACAGGCTTAGGCCTTGCATGTTCGTGGACTTATGGGTAGGATGGAAGAACAGTAGTTTTTCCCGATTTAAAATGAACTCGGAGACAATGTAAAACAAATCAAAGATTTATTAAAGAAGGTAAGAGAGAAATTTTACAATTTTTGGTCTTAGAATGGCACCCATACCAGATTGAGGTCAATAGGCTTGGGGATATCTACCACGACAATGATATTAATCACTTCCGTATATATATTATTGTTATTACATATAAATAAATATAGCAAGAAATTATATAATTTTTTGTTTGTTTTTTTGGGTCTCCGGAATGAATTAATGAAATTCCCATAAAAACCTATGGTAAATCATCTCCAGAACGAATTAATTAAATTCCCATAAAAACCTATGGTAAATCAGGATCTCCAGAATGAATTAATCAAATTCCCATAAAAACCTATGATAAATCAATGATCAGTTAACGAACAATTTGGATAACGAACATTGTCTTGGAATGGATTATGTTTGTTAACCAATTGCCCACTGTAGAATACAAATCTGCACAATATTAAATGTAGTTTATATGAAATAATGGAAATTTTGTTTGCATATATAAAAAATTTTACAATCAAATCATAAAATTAATCTTGGTAAATATCTATACTTTTAATCTAAATTCATTTGATTTTATGGTGCAATTGTGCAATCATAAATTTTCAATAATATCCAACACTTTTCAAAAAAAATTAGTTAAAATTATTTGCATAGCAAAGCATTGATGCTAACAGTAGTCCAAATTATTTCCAATCATTAAAATTCCATTTAAGGAAATAAGCTATTGAGGAATTTGGCAAAATTAGATTCAATTTGGTTAATTCTGTTCAGATTTCATTTGTTATGACTAGTCAAATGCTGTATGACTATAATGATTGTGGGTCTGTATCTTGATGAAAAACTGGTCAGGAATGTTTCTATTGGCTGAATTTAACTTTTTAATAAAATTTTCTAAATTTGAAATAATAGTATAAACAGTCTCTGACTTACATAGATTGTACTTACATAAAGATTAATTAGCAACTGGGTCCAAATCCAGATCCCTCCCTATAAAACTGAAGATATAAAACAGTGAATTGAATCGAAATCCTCCAAGATGGTTTTACCATAAAATCTTTGTGCTTATTCTATATTATAACAAGTTTTAATGTTATGCCTTTATGATTCCTAGTACTGTATAACATATGCTCCAATATTGTATGTTTTGATTTACATATGGTTTCATGGAATGATCCACTTATATAAATTGGGGACTGCCTATATTTGAAGAATTAACTTACCAGCTGCCTTCAGTATTCTAGAGGCTAGGACATCAGGATTTAGTCTGAAAGATTTCTGGTTCTGATTCCAGTTTTTTTAAAAGAAATTAATTAAAAATTATAATTCAGTTATTAAAACATGATAGTTCAGTTATTAAGCATAGATAATATTAACATTAGTCCAAATTATTTAGTTATTAAAATTTCATTACTATCGAGGATTAATTTGGAAGACTACATTCAATTTGAAAATGACAAACACTTTCATTAATTTTTTTATTCAAGTATTTTCAAATTCATTGATAGAAGTAATAAGATAAATATACAGTATGTAACTGCTAACTTGTTAGTTATATCTGCTGTACTTAAAATAGGCTAGCGTGAAAATTATAACAATGTTATGAATTATTTAAACATTAAATATTCATATTTCTATTAAATACTTATTTAAATTTAATTTCAGTCAACATGATGCACAAGAATTTTTACATTTTCTTCTTGAAGGACTGCATAATGATGTCAATCGAATCAAAATTAAACCCACACCTTTAGAAATGGACATAGATGAAAATCTTAAGTAAGAAAGCTTTTATTAAATCATTTGGTTTTTTTCATGTTAACAGATTAATAATAATAAAATGATAAGTTTTATTTGAAAATACATTTTTATATAATCCTAATCCAGCCAAACTTCCCCTAGCGGTTTATTTTTAAATTAACTGCCAAATTAATAATTATACATTTTTATAATAAAATCTTATCTTAATGAATAAACTTATTGTTAATAAAATATCTTTCTTAAAATTCTTTTTGGAATATCTGTAGAATCACATAAAATCAAAAATTACTATTATTCTAATGGCATCATCATGCTTATTATATCATTATAAGATAATATTTCAATATTGATCATTTTTAATACATATGAAATTCCTCTGGTAATCTGATACCTTCCTTGATTATTATATCATTATAAGATAATATTTCAATATTGATCATTTTTAATACATATGAAATTTCTCTGGTAATCTGATACCTTCCTTTCTTTAAGACCTCTCTGGTGGGAAAAATTTATAGCTAATGAAAGTTTTTCATTTTAATTAAAAATAATGATTTTATAGAAGAAAAATGAAGTATACAGAATTAAATTCATTTACAAGGTCAAATTTGCCTATAATTACTGGCAATTATTAGATTAATTATTGGCATTTTTTTAAAAATTACATTATATTATTTAATTAAACTATGAATCATGCATAAGTAAATATTTCATTTAAAATTGTTATATAATCAGATAACACAGAATATTGCATATATTTTCATTTATTGCTATTTTGTTTTTAAAACTAGCAGATGATTTTAATTCAAATGTTTAAAATAAGAAATGCATATATAATCAATATTTTTATTTCATTTTGCAGTTATATTAATCTTATTAATTAAACAAATAAAAAAAATAATTGCCAGCTTTTGCATTTTTTGTTTAAGAAAAATTTTATATTAAATAAATTTTATAAGTTTAAAAATTCTCTGTTCTCTTTATGTAATAGTTAGTAAATTAATAATTAGAAAAAAAACATAATTGATTAACCAGCATAAATAAACAAAATTAAAATTACAGGTAGGCCTCGATTAGCGCGAATAATTGGTTCCACGAATTTCTCGCGCTAATCGAAGTATTAACTCTATGGAAAATATGGTAATTGGTTCTTGCTTTGTGAGATTCCGGCCATTAGCTAACTTCACAATGAATAACTCTTAAACAGTTAGTGTTAAGTTTATTGTAAATATTTATTTTCATATTTTACATCATTGTTCATCATCTAAATTAATAACTTACCAGGAATTGCGTCTCATATCATCATCAAACCAACCGCCAAATCAAAACTAAAATAGCGAATCGAAAGCGGAAGTTGAGCGCCGCCTGGCCGCCAATTCTGGGTCGAGAATTGAGTGAATAGGCCGATTTGCAATTAAGCATTGCAACTTTATTGAATCAGTAAATTAGTTCCAGATAGCATTAATAAGCGAAGTTAATGAACCAATGAGAAATTTTTAACAAGTTTTCTATTTGTTTATTAGCAGAATACGACACCAAAAGATAACAAAAACAAATTTTTTTCACAAGTTTTATTTTAAATAAAGAAATCAGATAATAAACAAAAGAAAATAAATAATATCGGTAGTACAGCAATATAATAGGCAAATAAATTTGTAAAGATATCCTTATTTAAAAAAATTTAACAAAGAATGCTTTTATGTCGCTCAATCACATCCATTTTTTGCTGTAGCGTAATCACTTCTCTTTTTTTCGTTTCCTGTTTTATCATCAAAAGTGTTCTTCCTTTTATCCATTTCGATACTTTTTAAAAGAGAAAATTCTGTACTCTACTGTATGTATACGATAGCAAAGCTAAATAATAGTACAGTAATGTTAAACAGTTAACGGCAAAAAGCCCATCTTTCTGATGTTTCACCCCTTCAAAATCGTGTGACCGTTCTTGGACTGCTCCTCGTCCGGTTTTACTAACCGAAAATTAACGGTAATTTGTTAATTGACATCATAAAAGGAGCTTTGTTAGTAAGACTGATCTGTGTTTACAACTCGCGCTAATCGAATCTTTTCTCGCGCTAACCGAATAACGGTATCAATTTTTTTAAGTCGCGTTAATCGAATTCGCGCTAATCGAGGCCTATCTGTATTCTTTTAACAATAAGATTTAAACATTTTTAATTATTACTGTTGGAATATTTTAACAACTGTTAAATTTATTATTTATTTGAATTTAAATTATTACTAGAACAAAATATAATTAATAATTTTTTTCCCGTCCTATAGTGACAGTGATAAAGCTATTGAATCCTGGAAGCGTTATTTAAGATTTGATAATAGTCGAATAATAGGTAAGTTATTTATTAAAAATTTAAATATTATTAAGGTAAAAATATTTAAAAATTATTTAAAAACTTTAAAAAAAATTTATATTTTAAAATTTTTTTTTTTTTTTTTTTTTATCACAAAAGATTTGAAAAAAAAAATTTTTTTGATTAGTACTTTATAGAATTTGCATTCTATAAAGTACTAATCAAAAAATAGTGAAAAAATTATAAATCTTCTTTATAATAGTATTGCAATAAATATTGTGATGATGATGTGATGTAAATATGTTTTTAGGCATTTATATACACCGAAAAGTGAAAGACTGTGATTTATAAGGTAAGGCAATAAGGCATTACCTTATATTAAAAAAAAAAAGGCAAATATCTTAAATTTATATTTAAGGCAATATTTATTTTATAGCTATGTTTTGGAACTTAACCAGCTGTATTAGCAAATTATGTCTGTATTAAAATTTTTTAAAAATGCTGTATTAGATGGATAAATAGATTATATACTTAATGTAGTTTGTAATAAGCAGAGGTTTTTATAGAAATTAATAGTGACATATATAATACTATTAACAATGTATACGAAAACAATTTTAAACTATAATAATAAATAAATAAATAATTATCATTATCATCATCGTCAAATAATATTTATCTAAATATGAAAATTTGTTACAAATTAAAAAATAAAATTCCATGATATCATATATAAAGAATCCATTATGCAATCTTTTGGCTATAAAATTTAAAAAAATGAAAATGAAATATTCATATTAATTCAGTTTCAGTAGCTTGTACATTTGAACTATATTAAATCACTTTTTTTTAATTACAGATAACTTTGTTGGGCAGTTGAAAAATACTCTAAAATGCACAGTTTGTAATTATACATCAGTCAAATTTGATCCTTTCTGGGATCTTTCTTTGCCTATACCAAAGGTAGAAAATTCAAAAAAAAAAAAAGAGAGAGAGAGATAGAATAGCAATTTTTTTTAATGTTATATTTTATAAATTTTTTAGTCTTGTGGAAGAATTACCCTTCAAGATTGTTTAACATTATTCACAAGAGAAGAAACACTTGATGGTGAAGAGAAACCAGTAATTATATCTGATTTCATTATTTTAATTTATGAAATATTTTATTTATTATTAGATGATAAATGATGATTTAATTTTATACACACACAAATCCAAAATATCAAGTATAGGGATTTCCGACTTGAATAGTTGGCTGGATGGCCACATATATTTTCTTTTTGATGTTTAGAAATTTAAATATGAACATTCACATAAATATATTTTTTATAACTGAATAAGAGAGAAAACAGATTTTTGCTAATGATAAATATGACAAATAATCTGTGACCACACATCTATCATATTTATTATTAGCAAAGATCATATTAAGTTTCCTTTGATGAAATTACACAAGCAGTTTTAAATCTTATCAAAATTTTTCATTTTTAATTGTCTTAATTAATCTTTCCTTTATGAAAATTATTATTAAAATTCTTTTGTACACTATATGGTATCACTTGATCAATTATGACTCTTGATCCTATCCATGTATAGGAAACAGCATTTACAAAACTCATATTGCTTTTCAATTAAAAGATAGTTGTATATTAATTTTTAACAAATTTTTATAATTTATTGTAATATGTTTTTTTATAAAACTGTTTCAGACATGTTCAAAATGTAAGACAAAGAGGAAGTGTGTTAAAAAGTTATTGGTTCATAAATTCCCTCAGATTTTAATATTACGTATCCTTTGTAAAAGATTTTGATATTAACTATAAATTAATGGATATAAATTATTTATTATATATATATTTTTTTGAAAACCCTTTTGTTTAGCATTAAATGTTATATTGTAATTCAATATAGTATTTAAAATGCTAGCATAGTATTTCAAGATGGTAATGCTTTATTTAAGAAACCATCTTTAGAATCAAATATTATTTCAGAAATTTAAGTACAAAACACTGATTCAATCAATAATTTATACAGTAGTTTAATTACATTGAAATTTCTGGATAAATTTATAATAATAATTTTATTGAAAATCATTATTAGATTCTTGATGATAATTAAATTTGTGTACTTCTATTTTAATAGAGTTAACACATTTTAATCAAACATTATCATCCATATGCTGCTGATTTAAATTGTATTCTGCAAAACATAAAATTTCTGAAAAATGGCAATGCAAATATATTCATTTTGTTTTGATGTTCTTTGCAAATATTTTTATCAAAATATTCATGTAAATTTTCATAAAATTTATCATTATTGTTTATTGATTGTCATTCCTTGGATGACAATCAATAAACAGTATTTGTAATTACAGTTATTGGCTTGAATCAGCTCAATCTGAAAAGTTAAAGTTATTTTGCAAATATATGATCAAAGCTTTTAAAAGATCAAAGCTTGAGCTAATTAAATAGTTTAATTAATTCTTTAAGAGATTTTTTAAATTGCAATAAAAAATTATATATTGAGCAAAATATATTCATTGTTTATTATTCTATGGAATGCATATACTAAAATAGAAGTTACTAAATGATGCAAGTCCTTTCACTGTTTACTTTTATTAAATTAAGGATAAGGAGTTATAATTTTGACTGTTATGGGACAATTGGGTCTGTTGCAAACTCCATGACTTCATGATAACAAATCAGTTTTCCAATATAGTACAGTTGAGTCACTGTAGTCCAGCCCTTCGCCAGTCAGACACTTACAGTAATCTGACACTTTGTGAATCTTTGTGCTGCACTTACAAAATTTTTCATGTCACAACATGTCAATGTGCGAGAGCAAGAGTCTGATGTAAACAAATTAACAGTTGCTATTCATTTGTTGTGCAGGCATTATAGTCGCACTAATTTTTAAGCTCAGTACACTGTTTACTGTAAAATAGTGTTTTATTGTATCCATGTTTGTTGTTTATCATTATATAATGTCAGAAATCGGAAAAAGTGAAAAACGAAAACACAAGACATTGACTATGGTTGAAAAAGCAGAAATAATAATGAAATTTTACAAGGGAAAAAAGTTTAATGCCTTAGCTTCATTGTATGGTATTGGGCATGCCACCATTTGATATTAAAAAATCGGATAAAATTGAGGGGTTTATGAAAGA
This sequence comes from Olivierus martensii, assembly GCA_000484575.1. Taxonomy (NCBI): domain Eukaryota; kingdom Metazoa; phylum Arthropoda; class Arachnida; order Scorpiones; family Buthidae; genus Olivierus; species Olivierus martensii. Next base: position 14,471 of record AYEL01089358.1, on the reverse strand, counting down.
TTTGAACAGCAAGAGCAGTGACAGGAAAGTCCGAATAAACTGAGCGTATTCGTTTGTGTAATTCCATTTTTTTCATAGAACATATAATAATCCAACAAATCTCTGAAATCCGACAATCCCCAGAACCATGTGTGTCAGATTACAGAGACTCTACTGTATTTGGAATCAAGCAGCTGTAAAAACAAGAAAGAAAATAGTTTTAGCAGGAATATATAAGGCACTATCAAACTTTTTTATTTGCTCTCTTAATAGATGACGACAAATTTTTTTATGTATGCTTTGTAAATGTGTGCAACTGATTTATTAGTACTTTATTAATTAGATCTTTTTATTGATCAGTTTTAAGTTACATATATCATTTCAGATGGATTTATACTTCAACAAAAAGTTATGGTCTGACACTTAATTCATAGACAAACTATCTTCAGTAAAGAAGTAATTTATTTTTAGTTTAAGAAATGTATTTAATCATAGAGCAATCAGTTGTTAATCTAGAAATAAATTATTTCTTTATTGAAACTAGTTTATCCATGAATTATTTTCCAAAACAAAACCTCTTTCTATTTTAAATGTGAATTCATTTACAATGGTACATATAACTTAGCCAACTTAATATCGCATTTCCTTAATCTTATAATACCATTGTTTAATGTTTCATTTGATTGTTCTTGTTTCAAATTTTAATATTTTTGAAAATGTGCTGAATCAATTTCTTATCTTTAAGGCAGTGGTTTTCAAACTTTGTGTCTGCACCCCTTTTTTCATAAAAAAAAAATGGTACACTCGATCATCAATTTACCTTAGGTTTTTATGGGAATTTGATTAATTCGTTCTGGAGACCCAACAAAATAAATAAAAATTTATATAATTTCTTACTATGTTTATTTATATATAATAATGATAATATATTATAAACAATGTATTATTATTTAGATTTTAGTATTTTGTAATATATGTTAATTCAGATCTTTTAGTTGTTAATAATAATAATAATCTGTTATTTTCTATGTAATATTTCTGAAAGTAATTTGTTTATTGTTTAATTGGAGTAATTGGAGTACAGTGGGTGATCGGTTAACAAACATAATCCGTTCAAAGATGATGTTCATATTGAATCCGAATTGTTCATTAACTGATCATCAATTTACCTTAGGTTTTTATGGGAATTTGATTAATTCGTTCTGGAGACCCAACAAAATAAATAAAAATTTATATAATTTCTTACTATGTTTATTTATATATAATAATGATAATATAATATACATAGTCTTGCATTTTCATCTATTATGTTTATTTTCCGTTAAAGAATCTGTCTAATGTCGATTGCTTTTCTCTCTTCTTCAGGATTTTTCAGAAGTGATTAATAGCATTGCTGTTGTAGAGCTCTCCAAGCCTATTGACCTCAATCTAGTATGGGTGCCATTCTAAGACCAAAATATTGTAAAATCTCTCTCTTACCTTCTTTAATAAATCTTTGATTTGTTTAAGCCTGTTGACCTTAACCTGGTACGGGTGCCATTCTAACACCAAAAAATTGTTTCTCTCTCTTATCTTCTTTAATAAATCTTTGATTTGTTTTAAGTTGTCACCGAGTTCATTTTAATCTGGAAAAAACTACTGTTCTCCCATTCTTACCTATAAGTCCACAAACATGCAAGGCCTAAGTGTGTCATTCCGTTAGGTTAGTTAAGCTGCCATATCCTCATGAGATATTGTGGCAGTGGTCACTTATAGAGCTCATCAGAGGCTGGCCAACAGCCATGATGAGGTCAACAGGACGGTTGAAGGATGAGGTTCAACAGGCCAGACCTGAACCTCTCCTGAAAAATTGGAGGAGTAGGACCCGGATCCTCCAAGATGGTAAGTCACAGCTTTACCAAGCAGCCATCTGGCCAATCTGTCAATCCATCAGTCTGCAGGTCCCACAGTTTGTTCTATGAGGTGTTCGTTATCCAAACATAAAAATCTTTCACGAAAGTGTTCATTATCTGAACAGTGTGTTAACTGATCACCCACTGTATTATAATATTTGACTGAAAATATCATTTTGTATGGAAAGATTTATAGCAACAGAGTTTTGGATTTTTATTTTTGTTAAAGGGTTTAAAGGGAAAGCAGATACAAACCATATGCTTCCTTTACTGTTGACACTTTTCGTGTAATTTCAATTACACAAAAAGTGTCAACAGTAAAGGAAGCATATGGTTATATTACACATTTCAATATTTTATGTAATTTCAATTTTTAGTGTTCTATTTTATCTGATATTATCAGGAATGAAACAGAAAACAGCATATATACTTATAAATTTATGAAAAAATTTTATGACAAAGCTGAAAGAAAGATTTAACTCTGATCCTACATATACCAGTCAAGAACATCAGGTGAATCTAATCTGAGGAACACATGTTGTCTATCAAATTTCCACACAAGTATCTCAACCTCAACATTATAAAAAACACAGCCAAGAAAGTTAAAGCCAAAATTACAACAACAAGACTTTAACTTGACTTACAAATGATATCAGAAACATAACAAAAGAAAAAAGTCGGGAGTCTATCATATCCTGATATATAATTATGATCTTGATTGCCAAGAAGAGTATATCAGTGTGATGGGCAGAAACTTAGAAAACCATATCACTAAGCATAAAAAAGACATCCATCTAGGTAATAACACAACTACATTCTTCACAAGATTTTGAGTTTAATGTAGAAATAGATTGGAAAAATGCTAAGATTATTAAAAAATGCAATTCTCTGAAGGAAGGACTCATTTTGAAATCCCTAGTAATATCAGATAGATTGAGACATTTCAATGTAATTATTGATAATCATGATAACACTGTCTTGACCACATGGAGGCTGGCTCTCAAGAACAACTGCTGAGTATTGCTCTGAGGCTTAAAGTCCTCATTCAAGCAATGCTTTACTTTATTCTATAATCTCTGCAGTTATTTAAGGACTTAACATATAAAAAATAGTAATAAAATGTTATGTATTTATAAATACACTAGCTTATTATACTTGCCTTGCACACTTTACCACATATGCTATTTTTAAAATTCTTTACTCATTCTAATAAGTCATTCTATATTTTGAATTTTTTGTAACTTTCTGTAAATCTGTATAATTCCGCTGATGTTGACTAAGTTTTTAATCAAAAATGTTTCAGACTACATTTATTAAAAACTTTTCTACTGCTAAATAGTGCTGTGTTTATTTATTTATATTAAAAAAGCACTATTGCAAAGAATAATTTCCTGTGATGTAGAAATCATATGGAATAGTGCAAAATTATTAAAGACAATAGTAGATCCTAGGCAGGAAAGGATTGCCGAAAATATTACAGTCTGTGAAGAAAAAAAAAAGAATATCCTGAACAAATTAGATCTGTATACAATTAGCAAAGTGTGGTAATAGTGCAGAAGACAAAAACATAGAGCAGGGTAGAGATAATGGTGTTATTTTATCATTAATGTAAATATGCCAGATTTTAAAGATATGCTCAGTAATTATATATATTATGGAATTTGTATTACATATTTTGTAAGAGTTAGTATAGCAAAACTCATGAAGTGGATTAATTATATATAAAGATAACTACATTTTGTAAAAATGTATATGCTTCATAAAAATTAGTTAAAATTTATATTGATTTAAGCATGATTTATCAGTAGTTATAAAAATAGTTTTAAATAATTAATTAACCTGTAAGTAATACAGAATACTGAGACACTGTATTTCACCATTCTCGGTAGTAAGAGTGAATAAATATTTTCATCAAATAATTAGAATTTTCCTAAATAACTGTATGTTTTCCTAAGCATTCCTTGCATTTTGCAAAACATCAAAAATCTATCAATAAAAGAAATACTTGCAGACTGACAGCCTGAATGAAATTATTCATGTTACAAAATATTGTACTTTTCATAATTAATATCTTCTAAAAATAAGTCATCATTTTGTGGTGTGGCTGTTGGTAGTTTCATGTTGCATTGTGAAGTGTGTAAGAAAATTACTAAATTTCTGATTATATTTATTCAGGAAAACTTTTAACAAATTTCCTTATATTTATATACTTTAATATATTATGTATCTGATTCTAGATATTTATTAAAGCTGTTTATTAAATTTTGAATAATGTAACTGGTATTACCAAAATTAGGTTAGGAAGCACTTTGGAATGATGTTTGTTTTGACATTAGGAAAAGTTTTAGGGTTGTCTGAAATATGATCCTTTGACATTAAAATTCAGTAAAATTCAAAAATTTATTAAAATTCAGTAAAATAATGTAGAAAAATGATTTTTTGCATTATAAAGTAGACACTTTTCAAAAACAAAAACTTTTATTCAATCAGAAAATTTAGAAATAGCAAAATTTTTTAATAAAAATGAGGATTGATAGTTGCCAAGTTCAGAAAAAGATGATACCACTGCTGGGTTGATATATTTAAAGTCTTTTTGCTCCTAGAATTTTGAAATTGTATATAATGCATGAGAAAGTTTGAAATTTGTATATAAATTAAAGTTATTGAAATGTCATTTTAGTTATGTTTTCTGTTTTATTATGGTAACTTGTAATTGAAAGAGCTCAAGAAGAGCTGAAAACATTTTTACAAACTTTTTAATAAAGTTGTAATTTTTTGAATTGAAGTTAAAATCCTGCTTTAGTGCTAATGTTATAAATTAATGATCAACAAAAATAGCAGAAGTTTGATACTATATATATATATAGTCATATAATAATTTTATATCTAATATTTAGAATTATTCTGAAATTTTTGACTTTTTTAGTGGAATTCATTGAATGTAAAATTCCAACTGCTCATATCTTGTGATAAGTTCATTTTTCAAAAAATGCAAGTAAAAGTTTTGTATTTTTTTGCATAAAATTATAATTTGCAATAAAAAACAGAGATCCCAATTTAAAAAAATTGAACTGGCTTTCAGATCACTATCAGCAGTAATATCTATGATGGAATCAAAATATTGCAATCCTTTGCCTCTTTTGAAAACAAATAAATTTTTTCCAGAATATTTTGTTCATAGAATGCATATTTTTTGAGATATTTGACTGTTCTGGAACATTTGGGATTCACTTTATATTGAAATTATGATAATTATGTTTCAACTATACTGAAACTGATTTAATGATTTATTGATTTATGATATCATGTGAAAAATAAAATTGCATAAAAATAATGGTTAAAGATTATATAATAATTTTACTATTAATGATTTAAATTTTCTGTATTAAATCAAAAATTTTAAATCATTAATAGTAAAATAAAATAATAATAATTATTTTTTTTACAAACCTCATATTAGTGCAAATTCATCCAAAAACTAATACTTCATGAATCAAATTTTAAGGTTTAAATAAAATTTATAATAATAATTCATTCATAATAATTGGTCTTACCCATTAAATGTGGCACAAGTGCATAATCAACCTTAAAATGATTTTCAACATCATATTGCTGATATTTATGAGCCATTGGTAAACGCAAAGCCTCATAATGACCAAACATAACGTCATGAAGCCATTGAACATTCACAACAGGAATTCTCCAATCACGTGCCTTGTCACACTTAACACCATTTATCCTTAATAAAAGAAATATCAAAATAATTTAAAATTGAAAGCAAACTACAATATACAGTAAATTCTCATTTATTCAATACACACAGGGCTTTGCTGTTCAATCAAATATAATATTAGATAGATAGATGTTTTAAAACAAGCAATGCTCTCAGAGAAAAATATAAAGTATATATAAGTAAAGCATTACTAAATCAGTTATATAAAAGATAATACTATGCATGCAAAAGATTCAGAGGCAATAATATTTTATCAGTAATTTGTGAATTTAACTTTATATAATGCAATCAATTTCCAATTTATTTATTATTCTAGTGATGCTATCTAGCTAAATATGGTGGTAAGTCTGGTGATAACAGAAGTCTTCTGCAAAAGCAAAGCTGTCACATTGAAAGATACATGAGAATTTACTGTAAATTTTCTTAAATGATTCTTCATTTATAACAAAAAATATATTAACTTACAATTTACAAATAAGAAGAGTATTATGCTGAGTCATATATCCAGTATATTTGGCACCTGTTGCTGTTATCATCTGTTTTAGTCTAATTCTTTCATCACCTTCAAATTTTGAAATTGTGATAATCTAGAAACAAAACAGATTATGCTTAGCAAATATTAAGTCTTAACAAGTATAAGAGAAGAAAGGGAGAAAAAAGCTGTTTCCAAAAATAATTCATTCAAACAAATTTTCATAAACCTCTTAAAATAAAAAATTCTGGCTAGAAAACATTTACGAACTATGATGAGAAATTCATTATACTTCTTTCTTGAAATGAAAAAATGAGTAAATATGAATTAATGGTAAATGAACTGAGCATGATGTATAAATGGATAAGATAATTATAATTCCCTATGTGATAACTGCTACAAACAAAAATCATATCAGAGCTATTGATTTGTCTCTAAATGCAGAAGCGTACATCCAGACTTATATTTTCAAGAAGTTTGTAGAAAGCATCTCCTTTGAAAAGAGATGTGGATTTGGCAAGGACAGTGTGGAAGACGACATTGAAAACATACTGAAAAGGCAAGAGATAATCGAAGTTAAAAATGGATGAGTGCTGAGAGGGTGTTGTAAAAGTGAAACAACAAAAGTTGGGAAATTTCATGCTATTTATCAAATTTATGAACTATATTTTGGAAATTAAGCAAAAATCGCTTTAAAAGTGATATATTCAGCAATATTTATCAAACTTACCAAATTTATTTGGGAATTATTCATAATCACCAATAAAAGTGAGAGATTCTGGCATATTTATCAAATTTACCATCTTCATTTGGAAATTATGTAATATTGTTAAGTAAAAGTGAGAATTTAGTGAATTTATCAAACTTACCAAGATGAGTGGTGATTATGTATAATCACCAATTAATCACTTTTACTGTAACGTGTGTGCGTGTGCGCGAGTGCGCGCGCGCGCTCGTGCATGCATGCAATTTTTATTCTTGTATTTCTAATACAAAATGGAATAATATAAAAAAATCTTTACAAGAAATTATACTAAAATAAAAATTTATAAAGTGATACAATTCTCTTTAAATATTTGTCTTCTATTAATCCATTGAGTGCCTTTGACGAAATAATTGCCAAAATGATGGAACAAAAACGATATAAATAAAATTCAAATCTTGAATTATACAGTGGAGTTATCGTGGAAAGATGTTTTTGTTTTTATTTGGTGAAAATAGGTGCCTCCAACAATGGGTCCTAAATTTTCCGATTGCTGAAATTTCTTTTTTTATTCTGTTCTAAAAATAGAAAATGTGAATGGACTGTATTCGTAGAATTTGGATTATTTTTCATCGAATCTTATTGATTCTTCTTTCTATTCTATCATATTTTAGTAATCTTATTTTGATTTTGGGGTGAGATAAATTTATTGTTGGAATTTTACTACGATGAACTGTAAAATTTGTAAAAATTTTGCCAATAATATAAAAATTTTGGTTAATTCTGTTAAAATATAGAATATTTTTACTTATTTGGTTATTTATTGCTTTACTTTTACAGATAATTTTGTAAAATATGAGAAAATCCTAATGTAAACAACCCCAGGCAATAAAAAGGGGTGTGACACTTTAATTGTTTTATGAAGGCCAGTCATTTCACGGGAATTTGCAGCCAAGCATACTTTATTGCACTGCTTGTGGTATTGAATATATAGTGTCAACAAACTATCTCAAGGCCAATTAGAGTAAAGTAGAAAATATTATAGTTGTTTATGTAGGATTGTGGACGATTTTCATATATGTAATGTTTTTAGTTATAAATTCGAAAATTTATAAAAGATTAAAATAAAAAGTATTGAAATGAAGAAAAAGCATATCAATAAACATATTTTATTAAAAAAATGAAAATATTTTAATAAATTTTTGTCAATTTTTGACTAATTAATTAACTTAATTAATTAAAATTTGCATAATACTTCATTTTTTTATTGATAATTTTTTAAAATATTATCCGATTTTCTTCATTCATATATCATTTTATTCAGAAGACTTGCTGCTATCAGAAAATACCAAATATTTCATTTGAATGGCTAAGATTTCATATATAAAAATCGTATTTACTCCCATATCATATAATGAACGAAAAATTGTGAAAGATATAAAATTCGAAAAAATTTGTTACATCATACATCACAATAAAAAACGTAATAAACTGTGAAAATTTCAAAAAAATTCAATGAAAATTAAGTGAGATATCACAATTTACATTTTTTTGCATATTAATGAGGCTTAATTAGAAAAAATCAACAGACATTGCACAGGCTAAATTTCAACATTACCTGATTTTTACATGGTTTTTCTTCAGAAAATGGAAAAGGAAAATGTAACGCTAACCATGGTGGTAACATTTTTTTCTGTATCAAAACATCATTTAGCCAAAAAGCAGTAACACACCTTTTTCCTTCTCTCATTGCCTAAATGAAAAAATATAAATATTTGAAATTAAAGTAAAACTATATAAAATTATATATAAATTGATAAAAAAATTATATTTGAAATTATTGAATAATTGATACACGACTTAAAAAATAATTGCAAATACAGGGTGTCCAGCAAAGAATTCTCTGATTTCAAAATTAAAAATCACGAAAACAAAGATTGATAGAAGAATGCAACAAATGGTATGTTTATTGTAAGAATTTCATACAGAAGTTTCGAAATAGTAGTTACAAAAGCTGCTAACAGATGATGCTGTACACTGTACAGCTCATATCAGTATGCATAAATAAACTCGTCCTCTTGCAAGTAGTCTTTGCAATCACATCACAATCTTTTCAAAATGTCCACCACTCAGAATACAGAGGTGGCGCAAATGAACAATGAAATTTGCCATCACATCCTGTGGTGTCTCAATGGAAATGGATTCAGATGCCACACAGATTGTGATAATTCAATCTTGTCCAGCATGGTGGGATGGTTCTGATACAGTGTCTTTCAATGTGCCCCACAAAAAGTAATCACAAGGAGTCAGATCGGGCAAATATGGAGGCTAATCCATGCCTGAGCCAGTAAATTTGGGATAATCCAACACAATGACTCTATTCCGAAGTATTCATCAAGAAAGTGAAACACCTGCTCGGTGCGATGTGGACAGGTCCCATCTTGCATGAACCACTCAGTGACTGGTCGATCCTCCAATGCTAACTGTGTGGCAGCAAATTGTTCCAAAATTGCAACATAAGGTTCACTAGTGATTGTTTCTCACATGAAAAAAAAGGCCGATAATGCCTCTGCTGCTTACCGCAGCCCAAACAGTAACTTTGGGGGAATGAAGCGGTTTCACTTCACACAAATGGGGATTTTCAGAACCCCAAAATCGCCAGTTTTGTTTATTCACAAATCCATTCAGGTGGAAGTGTGCTTCATCTGTGAATTAGATGCAGCCAACAATCAAATCCTTCATTATCAATCATTGTGAGCTGTGCGACAAAATCAGCCCTTTGTTGCACAATTGTATGGATATGGCCTGGTGACTTTGGATTTTGAATGGAAACACGTGTAGGCTGTTTCTCAGTATTTTCTGCATGCTGGAATGCTTCAGTCTAGTCTCTGCTGCAATTCTTCGAATGGATTTCCTTGGATTTTATTGAATAATTCCAGAAATTGTGGTGACATTTTCAGGAGTAACTACAGTTTGCCTGCGGCCAACATTCCCCACTAGATCATCAGCCATGCTGCCTGTCTGTTGAAATTTGGAGAAGAGTTCACGAATAGTTTTGCATAGGGTCCTTTTGGAACATTAAATCGTGTTTGAAAACTGCACTTTGTTGCTGTAGGACTGTGTTCTAACAAAAAGACACGTTGTTCAATGGAATGCACGATTTCAACTTCTTCCTTCGGTATGCTAATCTCCTTTCACATTTCAATGATGGAACTGATCACTCTGGGCTTCGGTGCACTATTTATAGGCACTACGTATTGCGATTACAGCACCATCTGTTAGCAGCTTTTGTAACTACTATTTCAAAGCTCCTGTATGAAATTCTTATAGCTTTCACAATAAATATACTGTTTGTTGCATTCTTCTATTGATCTTTGTTTTCATGATTTTTAATTTTGAAATCAAAGTGTCCTTTGCTGGACACCCTGTATCTAATAATACTATATAATTTATTTATTAAAAATAAAATTTTTATCATACTTTTCATTTGAATTCAAAGGCTTAATGGCTTATAAAAGCTCATTACACTAACATTTTAAGTATTGGATATATGAAGGTTACTTATATTTTATATAATTTTAAAATTTATATGTATTTTTTTAATATCATATCTCATTCCATTTTATAAGTAGCTAAAAAATAATTCAAAAATATTTTTAAAGATGAGCATGGGAGTGGTTCTTTAAATAGCTAAGTTATCACTAAAAGGTAAATTTTAGTGCCATTATAATCACAAAAACAGAACCTAAGTCAGATATTTAAATAGTTTTATTTCTCTGTCACTACTCAGTACCAGAACAGTTTAAAAATAAAACTATAACTGAGTACAATGTCTCCTTATTCATCTGTTATCTGTTATATAAGAACAAATTTTGCAAAATCTTAATATTAAGAACTTCAATCCTTATTACAGATATTCATTCAGCCATAATCAACAGTTATTATAATTAAAATTATTGTTATTTTTTTAAAATTGTCTTAGTGCTATTATTTGTATAAATTTCACAAATTTATGTCCATGGAAAACTTCTGTATAAAGTCACAGCAAAACAGAAACTTATCTCTTTTTCAATCTTTTTTGAGATCAGTAATAACCAACAGTCTTTAATTTTTAATGAAAAATGGTTTGTTATTTTATATTTACTGTTAAAAAATTGTATTTTTTAAATTAGCAGACTGTACAAAATGTTTGTGAAGAAATGTTTTATGTTATTGTTCTATTAAGAATTTCATTTTGTCCTTGATTGTAACTTGAAGGTTTTAACTTTATCTTTTAGTGACAACTTATCATATACCATTGATACTTGTGTATAAGCCAATCCCCAACTTCAGAATTTGAAAATAATTATAAATGTAAAACTCATGTAATAGCTGATCTATTGGAATAAATAAAGCCATTTAGACAAACTCCAGACATACAGTATTGAAACAAGCAAGCAATGCGATGTGAAGAAAAAGCTGGATGGAGAGCAGGATGCAATCACGTCACTTCACATCTCTTTAAAATATGATTTTATTGAAATGTTTGTTCAATAGAAAACATCAAAGAAATATTTAAAATATTTTGTCTTGACTGAATCTCAACAAAATATTTAATAAATTTTAAATAATAAAAATCTAGAATGAAAACATACAATGGAAAGTTTTCTGCAACTAATGAGAACATTGATCACTGAAAGTGCAAATCTGGTATCCAAAATTATCTGAAAAATAATCATCTCATATTTTTTAAAATAATCAGAATTATCTTAAAATGCACACAAATTGCCACCAAACATCAGAGATTATGATATTTCCATTGAATATTAACTAATTATACATGAATTAGTGACAGCCATGTTTACTCATTAAAAAAGATCAATCTACACATTCCCAATTTTATTTATGAATAACTTGATAAAATATTATTTTTGAATTTAAATATGAACATTTATATACATCTGCATATTTTTTAATAATATAATTAAGAAGAAATAGGCATTTTTAGAAACAAATATGATACATCCAGCTATTACCAGAGGATGTACTACTAGCATAAAAAGGATACAATGGGACCACTTCATATATTTTCAATTGTATCTGCACAGTATCTAATATATAAATATCTGCAAAAATATTAATTTATAAATCATATCTATCCATATTTTTTTGACAAAAACAGTGAAGTAATTAATAAGATGATCTTTGTTATGAATAAGTCTGGCAAAGAATGTAGCCAATGTGTCAGGAATGTAGCATAATTCAGGTGGCAAATCTCATGATCTTGATGAAAATTCTGATTTTTGATTGACTTGTGTATAAGCTAGCTGATCCCCTTTTTAAAAAATCTTTTTCTGGGAAAATATCCTTTATACACAAATATATATGGTGTCTCTTCCTTAGCATTCTCTTTAAGATACTCAATCTTCCATTTACGTGAGACACCAGCCCCTCAATATCATCAGTTGCTCGTTCACAGGTTTGATAGTAGTCTTCAAACTTTTTCTTAAGTTTATAAAAGTTCCTTTTAGCACCTGATATCGTCGCTTTAAGACAAATCTGTTTCATCTTCTTTAAAACTGTTTTGGATTTGACAGGTAACTTAATTTTAAAAATTGAGGTTGGAAGTATGCCATTAAGTTTGCACTCTTTCAGGAATAACAAAGTTTCTTCAGCCTTTGTCTTTTTGATACCAGCTCTAAGATAGTCCTTCTGGATTCCTATCAATTACAGCTGGCTCAGCTCCATTTAGATCATTAGAATAAACTGTTTAAACTTTAAATATCTGATTACCATAACACTAGCACTTATATATGGTATGTTTTTTTACCAATAAACTTTTAAAAATAATACAAAAAAACAACTATGCACAGAACACTTTTATTTCAAACAGAAACATTTTTGACCTTCCATAAGACCACATCAGCTATCTAATATAGCTGATAGTGGCCTTTATATAAGACCAAAAATGTTTCTTTTTGAAATAGAATTTTTTCTATGCAGAATTGATTTTTGTATTATTTATTATATAAGAAGGGTAATGAATTAAAATCTAGCACACCTGTTGAACAATAGAATTCCTTAGATTTTCACAGAGGACATGTGTACATTTAGCATTATAATTGGCTTCAACTTCACCACCATGTTGTTCAATTACCTGAAAAATATATTTTTTTGTAATGAAGCTATTTTTATAACTGTCATAAAATAAAATTACAATAAATTTTTACAATTATAAATAATTTTTTATATTAAAATACATGTTGAGAAAATATTATAAATTTTCATTTCTTATTGATTTATTGAATATTAGAAAAAACAGAAAAATTATTAAAAAAATTTGTTGCAGTCAAAATATTATATTTCAAAAATAGATTATTTTGTGAAGAAACAAACAAAAACAAGCATTTTATTATACATTTAAAAAATGGTTACTATTACTTTTTTCCATATAGCTATTTTATTTCCTTCAATATGACGATCATAATCCAAAATACAGAAAACACATCCCAATAAACATATATCAGGTGGAACTGCAAAAAAGTAAAAAAGAAATAATAATAAAAAAATTTACATTATTTCAATACATTTCTATTAATTATCTAAGCACCTCATATAAATAATTATATTCATTACTGCTTAATTAAGATAAATAAAGAGTGATATTTTTAGCTTACAAGATATTTTAGAATACAGCAAGAAATTACCTTTTCTTGGTCAATAAATATACATCACCACATATGTGGTTATAAATGGTAACAACAGCAGAATCATTTATGTTTGTAATGGAACCTGTTTAATAGACAAAGTACTTCACCTTTTATATGATAAATTTGATGGCTTGTGTTGATTGCACCTTTCCACTCAAATAGTGTACTAAGGGAACTGTCATAGGCCAAAATGAAATGCCAAAATATCAACACAAAAACTCTTTTATTGGAACGTTTTCGGTTATCGTATAACCATCATCAGCATTTTACAATAGAATCATAATAATTCTATTGTAAAATGCTGATGATGGTTATACAATAACCAAAAACGTTCCAATAAAAGAGTTTTAGTGTTGATATTCAACTGCTTCCTAGTTCTGTTATTTTAAAGGATTAATGTAAAAAAGCAGTTAGTTAAATATTTATATGAAATGCCAAATTAGGAGCAAGAAAAAGAAGAGATTTAACCCAACCAATGTGATGTTAGTATTTAAAACTATAGAGTTAGAGCTATTTTAGTAACCTAAGCTATGCTATATTAAGTAAAAACTTGGGACTATGTTAGTAGGAAAGTTACATCTATTGATATGTTAGTAACTTATGACTAGACCTATATCTATACATGACATACAACATTCACTTAGAATAAGAATTGATAGAATGGGAGTTGTTAGTAATGCTGACATAAGCAAACCTAACCATTCTGATATATCCATCCACTGCCACAAGAAAGAAAGTGTTGAAATAGACATATCACTGATGCACCTCAGCCTCTCAAAAACTTTCCATCCGATATTTTCTATAAGACTGGGGAGGGCAACTCATCTGATCACCCTCCTCATTGATTCTCTGCACAGGAAAGAAAGGTTGTCTGTAGCCCATGCAAACCACTTTTTTCACTGAACTGACATAAACATGGGCTTTCACTTATTCTTGTATGTAGCCCATGTCATGTATCCAAATACAGTGATACCTCGGTTCACGAACACAATCCGTTCCTTGA
>AYEL01089357.1:0-13319 GCA_000484575.1 Olivierus martensii | reverse complement strand
ACCACATTAATATCTTAATCCGCGGTCTATTGTCACGTGACTAGGATATGCCGCACAAAACTTTATAGGTCACGTGACTCATCAAACGACTTTTCGGGCCGGTCCCCGAAAAGTTTCAAAATCGGGGTTTCACTGTATTTCCAATTTTGTACACTATTTAATTTCAACATTAATGAGTACGGTAGACCTAGTTTAAAAGATTGCAAAATACTGTTTATAAAAAAACTATACAAAAATGTTTTTATTCTTCAATAGAGGAATGTGTAATAATAAACAATAATGCAAAATGTTTAAGCCTAAGCATTTTGCATTTTATTCAAAAAATTATTAAATGTTTAATGTGATGTCACAATTTGCATGACCCACCCTCCTCTACAATATTTATCATCACAAATCTACTACTATATTCCTCCCCTTCAAGTAGAAACGATTCACCCAGTCAAACAATTCTTCGATTCAAATGAATCAATTCATTTAAATGAATTGAATCAAATGAATCGATTCATTGAAAAGAATCATTTCGCCCATCACTATTGTACACAGTTGCGGTGGCGTTAATACCTAAGTACCTTTATCACTTCTAAATTTTATTATTCAAATGTAAAAACTTGATAAAGGATACTTTATTACATACCTTATGTCTTCGTAAACTACTTTTTTCTTCATTATGTTGAAAATTGAATTTTTATTCGCTTTAATTTAAGATGGCCAGACATAAATTCGAACTGTTTCAAAGAAAGGCAGTTGAAGAACGAACAATTTTGATCGAATGTCGTCTGCGTTTTCAGTAGCCAATGAAATGTCTGGTTTTGGTACTAATTTTATTTAAATATGAGTTTTCCGTTATATACCTAACGGAAATTTCAGTAATTCTGTCATCTTACAGAATGTTCAAAAAACAATTTATCTCATAAATTTTATAATAATTTCTTCCTTATATTATATTTAGGTAAAATATTCCTGAAGTCATCCTCAATAATCCACAATGAACGATATTCAATCGAATTATATCGAGTCGCGGAATACCACATTAATATCTTAATCCGCGGTCTATTGTCACGTGACTAGGATACGCCGCACAAAACTTCATAGGTCACGTGACTCATCAAACTTTTCCAATCGGACGTGATTTTCGACATTTTCTTGCCTTCGAAATTTTTATTTCTGTTATTATTAAAACTTTATAAATCATCGTATAGTTTGTAAAGCTTGGATAGTTTAAATTATCCGTAATTTTGTTTTGGCCTTCCCATATAATTTTTACAATAATGTTTGAATTAATCATCTTATGCAACGATTGAGTTTTTTAATTTTCATTTCTTATTTTATCCATGTTATCAAACTATTTCGGAATGTTTTTTTTTGCCCGTATTACTCTTAAATTAATGCATATTAAAAATACTTTTTATATAAAATTAAATTGTCCTTTAATTAAAACAAAATCAACAGATTTCAAAAGCTAAATAAATGAAAAAATAATAGAATACAAATGACGTAAAAATGCTTCTTAACTCCGCATACAGTGGAATTTTTTCTTGGTAGCACATTTCGGAACTGTTGATTTTTCTGGTCGAAATTGAACTGTCATAGTCTGGAAAGTATGTGCACCAAATTTGACTGAGTTTGGCCTAACATATTCTTGACTAACGAATTTTAAAAATCTTTTATTTAATTATGGCCACTCTGTATTTTTATAACTTAATAACGAAAAGTCAATAAAATTTTAAAATTTTTATATTGTGTGAAAGAATTTAATTTTGTTCCATCTTGTTAATGCTTTGGATTAATACGTTATTTTGAAAACTATAAAATCTTCTTAATTATCGCTATATTTTAAAGTAAGGGGCAAATTATAACATACCTGTAAAATTATTTTGCGAAGTTTGTGTTTACTTTTATGATTATTTTATAAAACATGCACATAATCCATATTTGTCTATATATACTTGGCAGCAACTAGTTCGTCTAATCTATTTAATTTTCCAATAATTGTACCTAAGTGATATTTAAAATTCTAATGCCCAAAAATACTGTACATCAATAACTTCATGCTGGTGAAATCTCAAAAGAATGAGCAAAATTGTTAATACACTTACTGTTACAGTTATTTTTGGATCATAAATGATACATAATGGAAACTGATAGAACAATGACAAATGAAATATGAAATTCAATGCAGAAATTAAACGTTATTTGGGGGTTTTATAAAATTCTTTTTAATTCCTTGAGGTCTACAAACTGAAGATAATTCTTTATTAAAACACCAGTGACGAACATAACATTACGCTAATAACTTCAACTTGAGCTATGTAATTGCTTACATAGCTCAAAATTACGTAGAAGATAACTGTTTTCTACGAAGTGGGAATAATTTCGAAAGGATTATTTAAGGCTGAACTCACACATATCACAATCGAACCACAACACAATTGCAAAGCAGTGATTGTTTGTGGGCGGTCGCGAATTATAATTATATTAATATCGATACGCATAATCTAACTAATAATAATAAAAATTTTTAAATAATTTTGTTCACATAATGGTGTTTTCATTTGTTTTATAGATCTCGCATAACTTCGTGGCTAAAATTGAAAATGCAGACCGGACACAGAAATTTACTAAAGAAATGAAAGCTCATTGCTCATACTTATTAAAACAATGAGAGCAATTTTTGCATGATATTTTATGTTTTCTCTTCATTTAATAAAGATACAACTAATATTATAACTTGTTATAATAATTCTTTAAAATTTCCTTATTTATAAAAATATATTTATGGCTCTGGAATAATTTTAAAATTGTTGTAAGGGACAGGTTTGGCTCTTCGGTCTAAAAATTTTGCTGACCTCTGAACTAGACGGACCACTAACAGAAGTTGGTTTCAAAGGCTGTCGCAACTTGTGGTCGACATCACCCACACAATTGTGGTCGTCAATGGTTAAGCGCAACTCACACAGTGCGACATATCGACCACTAGCCGCCAACAGCGCTTCCTGTCAATCAGCCGTCGGTAACGGACTGCGCATATATATGCGCAATTAATACATGTGTTTGTTGATGTTCGGCACGAAATGGCGACCGAAAACGAAGGTTTTCACAAGGAGTTGTTCATAGAGATTCACAACTTACCAAGTTTGGGTCCGGGCCGGTAATGTACTTCCTCTGCTATAACAACCGAATCGAATCCAAATTTTATGAAAATTTCGAAGTGAGGGATACAGAAGAGAAGAATGAGTGTGGTAAGTACAATTTATTAAATAATTATGAAGGGTGCGTTCCAAACCTCAACAGACTAATCAGTGATGAGTAAAAAAATCTCAGCAAACCGTTCCAAAACTCAACAAGCCAATCAGTGTTGAGCTCATCAGACGCTCAACACAGTCATCGTGCTAAGAGGTGGTGAGTGTGTTGACATCGGTTTACAGCGTTTATCCAACGTCGCGGGAAAAGTAGTTCATACTAGATGATAACATTTTATAAGTTAGTGTAATCAATCATTATCGTCGGCCGGATTGGCCGCGTGGAAACGCTTCGGCTTTCCACTCTGGAGGACCCGGGTTCGAGTCTCGGGTCCCACCCCTTGAAAATATTTATCGTGGGGTCCGGCCTGCCCGTCGATCCCCGTCCTCCACAATCCGGCTGACCCCTCCGCAGGGGAGGGGCAGCCTGTGGAAGGGCTTGTTTCTCCCCGTCACTTAGTATTCTCTCTGAATGGAAAGTGGCGTCATCTGTTAACAAAAAAAAAATAGACCCCTTGATCATCATTGAACCCCTTTAAAATTTCTTCGACCCCCAGGGGGTCGATACCGACTCCGTTGGGAACCCCTTCCCTAGGAATATTTATCATGGGGTTCGGGCCGGCTCGTTGATCCCCGTCCTCCACAATCCAGCTGACCCCTTCTCAAGGGTGGACAGCCTGTGGAAGGTCTTGTTTAGACCCGCCACATAGTATTCTTCTAGAATAGAGTGTGGCGTCATCTGTTGATAAAAAAAGACCTCAAGGAACATTCCTACAGAGCCAATCCGGCCACTCAACGTTACTATGTAGTCTATTTCCACAATCCAAAAATTTTTCAAATGAAATGAATTCTACTACTTTACTCTCATCGAATACTTTTCTATATTGGGCGGTTAATAGATTGATCCCACTATGAATATATGTAATTGATAGTTGATCTTGAAATCACAGATTACTAATACAGATGAGACACTTCCTATACTTTCAATGGTAACTTTTCAAAATGACATAGTTATATAAAGAACCAATAACATTGCTTAGATCGTGACTTAGATGGCGCTACTAACGGTTAAACGTTACCATCAGCAAAGCAAATAAAAGAAGTCAGGATATGGACATCACAAAAATGGCTGTACTTCCTGTATAATCGTTATTGTGAATAATATCTTCTCGATTTATTTCCGATTTCAAGAAGCCAATGAATTTTTAAAAACAAGACGTTGATTTTTAATCGTATTTTAGACTTTATACATTCGAAATATTTATAATCAGTGGTGCCTAGAGAAATCCCAGGTCCCGGTACGAACCAGGTTTTGGGCCCATATATATAATAAATTCTTATTGTTAGGAAGCGGCCCGGGCTCTTCAATCTTCTACGAGCCCGGAGAATTTGTCCCCTCTTCCCCGCTGTCTCGGTGCCACTGTTTATAATACAAATTTGCTATCAATTTCTTCCGAATTGTTAAACATTAATGAAACCTGTGTGTTCATATAATTATATTCTATTTTCCAGCTTTAGAAAACAACGTTTAATATATTAATATAATTCTATTAAAAAATTATATTTGTACAAATTGAAGTTATATATCAAAAAATATATTATGATATTAAATAATAATAATAATGAAAACATTTCAAAATAACTAATATACAGTATATTTGCTAAGCCTAAGCGGATGAGTTCTCTGACAACAGGAAATACGTTGTATAATATTATAAATTCCAATCTAGTCGGCCGGATTGGTCGCGTGGAAACGCTTCGGCTTTCCACTGTGGAGGACCCGGGTTCGAATCTCGGGTCCCACCCCTGCTAGACGTCTCGCATATCAGAACGCGAACGATGTGAACATGTTGGTTTGAGACTATATGTTGGTAAATGACGTTATCACGCTTAGCGTTAAGATACACGCGAGAGGCTAAGCGAAGCGCGCTTGGTGTGAACGTAGCCTTACTGAGTGGAAAGTAGCGTTATCTGTTGACAAAAAAAATTTTCCAATCTTCTTTTTCTTCTTCCTGTTTATATGGAGGGTATGGTCCATAAATTCCAATCTACATTAAATATTTTTTATAAACAACTAACGATAACTTCGATCCACGTGCTATGATCAAACGTCTTAAGAAAAACAAAATGGCTACTAGAAACCAAAGTAGCTTATGGGAAATAGATTAAGTAATATTATTATTCAATATAGTTCTATATTTTAAAATAACAATCTATCCTTTATTATTTAAATGATTTTGGAAATATTAAATTCTGTCGTATATCGTCTAAATAAATAAATAAAAAAAAAAGATGTTAATCCTTAGGTGGCGCTTTATTATTTATGGTTAGTTTGGTTGTAACGTGTGTTAGCTGTTTGGTTAGCTGAGAAAGGGTTTTCTTTCTTAGAAATGTCTGGAAGGCAAGGTAATATATTGTCGAAATATTTATATTTTAATATTTTTACAAATTACCGCGATTAACTTTATTGTATTGATATATCATTCTTTTTAATCGTACATAATTTATTGTATATAATGTACCAACGTTCTATTCTAAGAGTTCGGAATACTTATTGTGTGTATTTGTGATTCAATTGAATGTACATGTAGCTGCCATCAAATTAAATAAATGATTAAGTGATGATCCGATCATCGATTAAATTAATTAAAAAAGCATCCTTAAAATGTACTTACAGTTTTCATAAAATTTTGAAAGAAATTGGACTACTAAATTATTATTAAACTGTTAAAATTATATAAACTAATCCTATATAAATTATATAGGATCAGTTTATATGAGGAATAAAGATTATTTTAGAAAAATTTAAATATCAGTTAACATATAATTAAATCCATTTTGTACATAAACTATAAAAACTATTTTTAAGATTAATTATTGGTATAAAAACTATTATTTTCTGATTCATAACTATTTCGTTACATGGGGTCTTCTTATCTATCTATATTTAGTTCCCTAATGATACAAGAGTTCTAAATTAAAATTTTTATGTTGCTGTATTGATCTTTTCTTTAGAATGATAAAATCTCCAGCTGCCAGGATTGTAAAATGTCTGTTTGTCACAAAAATTACGTTTAATTCCTAATCTTACACTCTACAATTTTTCAGGATCACTTTGTTTGACAGATCCATTTTTCAACTTTCCAGTTGGTCATTCATGAATATTGACCATGTCATGAAGTGGCTGCTGCAATGTGATATAGTATTTGGTTTTGTTGTAATATTCAATCATGTGAATGAACTAATTTAATGAGATAAAATTCATTTTTTATAGTTCAGGGAAATTCTCATTAAATTTGTCTCCACTTATGTGTGCACATTTTTTTGTTATTATAGTGGTTACATTTGATAATAGTAATATTCATTTAATTGATAGTGACAAAAATAATGCACCATATTGAATAGAGTACAAATGGGATTGAAATCAGCAGAAAAATAATTCTGCATATAAAACATGATATTTTGAGTTTTATTTTAATATTTAAATATCGAATATATATAATTTTGAATTATACAATACTATGAAACAATGAAAGTGTTTGGTTAGAAATTCTAATTTTGTAAAACTGGTACTAATGTGAAAATTTTTCAAAATTAGAATTTCTGATCAAATTTATAAAAGTTAACTGTAATGCAATCATACTTCATCTTTTTTCTGACATAAATGTTTAAGAAGGGAAAATGTTTATCATGTTAAATGATGTGGAACACTAATCATTAAATATTTGAAGCTGTTATAAATAATATACGGATATGTTAAAACATAAAAGAAGAATTGTGATCTGTACTCAAGTTTAGTCACCACAAAAACAAAAGATCAAACAAGATTATAAGACATAGTGCTGTATTTACATTAGTGTGATTCTAAGCTATAAATACCATAAATATGTCTATTTTTCAAAAAAAAAATATATATAAAAGTATTCCTGATGTGTGTAAGAAATACAAGAGTCTTGATAAGTACAAGTGGTTGTAAAATGACAACTATTTATACTTATGACTGTGATGTAATTAGTAAATTTTGAAATTGATCAATACAATTCCATGACTTTGATTCTCTAACCCTGGGGTTCCCAAAGTGCGGCCTGCGATGTCAGATCATCTGCAATCTTGAATTCATAGAGAAAATTTATTTTTTTGTAAAAATGTAAATTACCATATTATAATTAAAAATGGTTCAGTTAAAAAATGCATATAAATGTGCTTCCAAATGTTTTCATTATTTGAAAGCACGTACAGTCCCGTGCAAAAAGTTGTTGTCTCTGTTAACAGGGGAGATAGGTTTAGAGTGAATGGGAAGAAACATCACCATTTCATTGACACGACTAATCGGAGATTTACTATTTTCTATGCTGCTGTATTTAATAGTCAAATAACTTACTTTGCAAAAATTACTTGTAATCAACAATGAAATATAAATATACAGTTTATTCATTAAGATGACATTTTGGAAGGTCCAATACTACGTCTGGAGCCTCCCTTGAGTTCCGACCCGTCCCCCTCTCTAACTTCAGTTCTTGGCGAAGACCAAAATGCTATGTCCATGTGAAATTCATTTCGTTTTACCCAGTCCTTTAGAAAAAACATACTGCGTTACACAAAGACTCCATCAAAACTCCTTTATTAGTATAAACAATAAATAAAACGTACAGAACTCCAAAGTATTAATGATTCCTGTCCTGAATTCCAAGTAAAGATGTTCAGCTAGACATAAAAATTTTGACGAACAGTCACACCATCCAGGACGGGACATCGTCGACTCCCTCTATCGGCATACAATTTTTCCATATTAAGATTTACATATTTTTCAAACCACATAAGGTTTTCTTCAAAAACAACATCATTTATCTTTACCTTAATTCAATACTAATAATTATAATATTACATTGCAATAAATTAAATTAAATAGTTAACATTTTTACAAATGAACTTAATCAATGAGTGCGCCAGTGCATTGTCCTGGTGGAGAAGCCAGTTTTGCTTGAGCTACAATTCTGACTGCAAACGACATTCCAATCATGTCACAAACTTCTCTGATTGTTAATTGTAGATTTTCACGAATAATTCTCTAAATTTCAGCGACATTTTCGCAGCTGTGCTGGTATGGGGACGTCACAGTTTTTCATCATCCTAGAGTGACGTTTGGCCATTTTTAAAACATGAATACCACTTATAACATTGAGTTCGATTCATGATTTATCACTATAAACTTAGCGAAGCATTGCAAGAGTCTCAGACTCTGTTTTCCCTAGTTTTACACAAAATTTGATATTCGTTCGCTGCTCGAATTTTACATTCATCTTAACAATCGCAGAGGGTTCAAAACAGGTGTTAACAAAATTCTTTGCGAAACAGATATGAATGCACGCATCACAAAGATTTTTTTCAAATTGAGTCACAAGACTTAACAGAGCTGCTAGCTACAAATATTAGTCTCGACCCTCCACCATCGCCGCAGAATAACCACTGTCCGGTTATATACGGATCACACCTCGTATGCATCGAAACATCAATAATTTTTGACGTAATTATTATAAAATATTTGATATCGATCCCCGTGAAAATTTTTCAATTAGTTTAATCTTTAGAGAAACACTTCAAAAATTTTAACTTCGATTTTATTTTTAAAAAGTGAAATTAAGAGTTTAAAAACATGACATAATTATAATGGCTGCATATTTTTAATGCTTAACGTTTCTGTAGGTATGATCTCATCACAGATTAGTTGAGACAGATAGGACACTCTCATAGACTCTATTGTATATAAGAAACGAACGAAGCGCCTCTATGGAGAGTACTTGATAAAAATATTTTTGAATTTACAATTTGGCCCACCTAGGCAAAACTTTGGGAACCCCTGCTCTAACTGAATGGTCTGATATTGAAAATGTCCTTAATTGTGTCTAGTTCTTGTAAGTTTGTGTATTTTAAATTTATTAAAATAATATATAATGTCCTACTAAACATTAATAATGAGAAATTCATAAATTTTGGGCCTTTACAACCTATATCACTCCAACTTATGATGGAGGGTAGTCATTGACTTATAATGTTCAGTTTGTACCCTGTCATAATCAGACTATATTTTTGTGTAATTTATTAAATTAGAATAAATTATAATGAAAAACTCTAATGCATTTTCACTCTAATGCTATAAATGACATATTTCTTAATTTGTAAGTTCTCTAGACTCAAAATAGTCAGGGAAATTAATATTTGTTGAAACATGATATTTCTGAATATTTTATTAATTTTAATATTGATCTTTTTTTTAGAAAATGGTCCCTTTCCTGAGTAATTTATCATAAACGTAAAAATAAATGCAAAATAGCTTAATATTTGCAAATGACAATTAAATTTTATCCTTTACGATTTTTTACAATTATTTGAAAAAAATATCATGATTATCTGGAAGATTGCTTATAAAATGTCAATCATTGAAAGAAAAATATTAAATTTTCTTTATTACTGTTTCATCTATTGCACTTCTCTCATTGTCTTATTTTCCTGAATCATTTTTATTTTTTGTTTTGTAATCTATGCCTAAAACAAAAATAATTTTAACATTTTCAAAGTAATCAAAATTATCATGTCAATTTTTAAGGTATTCAATGCTTTATAAAAGGCAAAGCTCTTTAAGTAATTGAATATATTTTAAACAGAGAAGGTAATAGCATGTTAGTGACCAAATTTAATACTTAAAATGTATTTGAAAATCTTGCAATGCATTATTAGATGTTTAAAACATGAGTCCAGAATAATAATAATAAAAGCACATTTATATTCTGGTTTTTTCTAAGAGATTTTGTACTTCTCTTATAAAATCTATTATTATATCTTTATTATAAATATTATTTAAAGCAGGTGTGTCCAAACCTTTTGGCTTCCTTGGGCCACATTTGAAGAAAAAAATTTTCTCTGGCCCCACACAAAATATACTAATAATAATGATAGTTGTTAAGCAAAAAAAGGTAAACAAATTATAATATATCATATCCACTATGACAAATAAGCAAAAATGTTGTTGCATAATAATCTTTGACTCCTATTTGTTCAGAAATTTTTTTTTAAATTATTGAGCAAATCAAAACGTTTTAATCACTGAAATAAGAAATATTTTAGAAAATGGAAATAGAGGATGTAAATAGGTATTTAAATAATAACTTCATTAGCATCATTATTTTTTAGTACAAAACTGAAACAAATTTCTTTTTCTTTATTAGTGGGATATTTGATGATGATGTGGCATAACATCATCAAATGAGAATTTTAAAAAATAAAAAAATAAGTACCGAAATCTCTATTTTAAGGAAGTTTACAATGTTATGTTGGCTGCATTCATTACATCCATTGCAGCACTGGGCTGTGTGCGGATTCATTACAGCACTGGGCCACAGGTTGGACAGCCCTGATTTAGAGAATTGATAATAAAATCATAAATTGCAAATATTGCTTATGTTGTTTTTTACATGAGATTCCCATCTTATGAAAGAGAGATCCTTTGGAATAATGAATTTTGGATCAAAAGACATATATTTTGAATTATATAACTGGGTTTATAGTAGAACTGTCTTCTGCTATGAAATGGAGAAAATCAAAATGGCAGCTAAGTGGTGCAATACTACCACTTATGTCAATCATTGGAAGAATGGTAATCTGGTTTTAATAGCATATGATATAAATAATTCCCATTTGTGGATTGTAATTCATTCATACTAAAGCTTGTCTACTTATCTGTCAATATTAATGAAGAATAAAAATTCTTTAACATTTATATTACATAAATAATTTCTTTAAAAATAAAGCAAATTATAATAATAAGGTTGTGATTTCATTTCTTTAGATAAATAGACTATTGTTTAATCATAAACTATTGATTTTTGTTGACTTTTACTTAATTTTATTTTAGTCAAATTGCATTGTTGAATGGAACTCCTGATTTTAACACTGTCTATATGAAATTGATTATTTGTTTAAAAATTCCAATTTATACAGCTCACTCTAAGAATGAATTAACTTTAAAGTCCAAAACTACCTGCATATTGTGTACATTATTATTATACTTTATTCATTTTCAATAGATTATTTATTCACAATTGAAACTATAATTTTCTATATCGCAAAAAAAATTATGAAAGCATTTTATATGATGTATATGTGGAAATTGGATATATGCAAAATCAGGATTACTCATAAAGAATTATCAGATTCATTTACTATATTTTACGAAGTGCTATCAGAAAGTTCCCGTACTGGCTCCATTGTGAATTCCAGGTGCAAAAAACAGGAAAGTAGGTCAAAGTCACGCAGCTGCAAGTTTTTTCGATGATTCAACCATATGACAACGTGCTGTGAACTCGTATTAATTTTATAGAAGAGATTTTTTAAACGCTACTTTCATTCGCTCTGCAATTGCGAAAATGGATCATAAAATTGAGCAATGTGTTTGCATTAATTTTTGCGTAAAACTTAATAAATCTACTACCGAAACGTTAAAAATGATTCGTAAAGCTTTTGGTGATTATTCCTTAAGCTGGACAATAGTTGCACCTTTCAAAGCTGGCCGATTGTCATTTGAAGATAATGAACGTTCTGGGCGTCCAAGCACGAGCAAAACAGCCGAAAATGTCGAAAGAATCTGTCAATTAATTCACGAAGACCGCCATCTTATGATTCATAATCTTGCCAACAATGTTGGAATTAGTTATGGTGTTTGCC
Source organism: Olivierus martensii (assembly GCA_000484575.1). Classification (NCBI taxonomy): domain Eukaryota; kingdom Metazoa; phylum Arthropoda; class Arachnida; order Scorpiones; family Buthidae; genus Olivierus; species Olivierus martensii. The sequence goes on along the minus strand of AYEL01089357.1, from coordinate 1,362 downwards.
AAGAAATTTTAACGGAAAATTTGAATATGAGGTGCATTGCCACGAAGTTTGTTCCTCGACTCTTGACAAACGATCAAAAGGAGCAATTCATGAATGTTTGCCTTGAGCTTCGTGAAAAAGTTAATAGACCCAACATTCGTCTCTAGGATTATAACTGGTGACGAAACTTGGTTTTATGGTTATGATCCAGAAACCAAGCGGCAATCCTTGCAATGGAAGAGCCCACAGTCACAGAGACCGAAGAAAGCATGGCAAGTCCGGAGCTCAACGAAGAGCATGCTGATTGCATTTTTTGACATCAAGGGGATTATTCACCGGGAATTTGTACCAGCTAACACAATGGTAAACTCTCACTTTTACTGTGAAGTTTTGAGGCGCTTAAGAGATGTGGGGCAAAAAAAGCTAGAACTTTGGCACAACCGCAATTGGCTCCTTCATCATGACAATGCGCCTGTCGACATCGCTTAAAACCATGGCGTTTTTGATGAACAATAATATGGTTATCGTTCCCCACCCTCCCTACTCACCTGATCTTGCTCTCTGTGATTTCTATTTGTTCCCCAAATTGAAATTGAAGCTGAAAGGATGACGTTTTGAGATGGTTTCAGACATTCAAAGAGAATTGCAGACGGTACTCAACAGCCTACAAGAAAAAGACTTCAGCAATGTGTTCAGAGCATGGAAAAGCCACTGGGAATGTTGTATAAATTTCCCTAGGAAATTACTTTGAAGGAGATGGCAGCCAAAAATAAGAACTGTAAACCAATTTATTTTTCACCCAGTCCGGGAACTTTCTGAAAGCACCTTGTATAATGATCCATTGAAATAAAACAAACTGCTTAACTTTGTAACTATAGTTCAGTAAATACAGCACTTGAAGCAGTATAAAATATAAAGTTTTTTTATTACACAAAAAAAAAGAAAAAGGTTTTCGATACAAATAGTATCATCATCAGTTTTACATAGAATAAAATAAAATCAATTGGTTCTAGAATAGAACACAGAAACCAGAACACTTTTAAATTTAAAGAAGGTAACAGTTATACAATTAAATAAATAAACATATAAAAAATAACTTAAACACAGTAAAAAGCTCTATTTTGCAAGGCACAAACACTTTTTATTAATCTAAAACGTTTTCGGACTAGGTTATAGTCCAACATCAGTAGAAACATTATTTAACTTCTGTTGTGTAGGCAAGGCACAAACACTTGTTTGTGCCTTTCAAATAGAGCTTTTTACTGTGTTCAAGTTAGTTATAGCAAGAGCTGTTTATACTGTAAATATAAAAAATAATTAAACTAAATAACATAAAACAAGAATAGCAAGATTAAACTATTTGTCCGACAGGAGAACGGAAAA